>BMAW01122883.1:36602-61043 GCA_019974015.1 Nephila pilipes | reverse complement strand
CACACACACACACACACACACACACACACACACACATATATATATATATATATATATATATATATATATATATTAGTTATACCATGTGCTCTGAAAGTAATGATAATTAGGAATTAAAAGTAATTTATTGCTTTTTCACAACTTATTGCTTTCCACTTTTTAAATTTTGTTTTTAGCCTTAATACAATGATAAAAATTACCGCATTTATCCTTCAAAAATAACCTAAAATACCGAAGAAACGACAGTAAGATATTCAAAAACAGCTAAAAGATTTATTCAAATGTATTTAAGTAATTTAGAAAGCCATTTAAAAAGGTTATTTTAAATATAACCAAAACACAAACCAAATCCTTCTAAATGATGAGCTTCACCATCATCAAGATCGCTTACGTTATGATTAAGAACAAAAGGCGAAAAAAACTGTCAAGCATACTAAGGAAAACATTTAAAACAATGCAAAATTGTATGAAGTTTAATGGGAAAAAAATCATTGAATGACAAAAGTGAAAACGGGATTACGTTAAGCTCTTTTCAAAATGGAAGCTCAAAAAAACTTCAGTTGTGTTAGTTAATCCTGGTAGTGCCTTTTTGGGTTTTGACTTTTTTTAAAAAAATGCTTCCGCAAGAGTATAATTTATCAGTTTTTCCTTTCACAAAATAAATAGAAATTTACTTTGACTTTATACATAAACTTTCTTCGAGGACATAACTTCTGAAGTTAGGAAACAGGTGACAATGTTAGTTCAATTTTCCTTTAGGTTTTGTCATACGTATTTGTATTCCTATTTTGCTTAAATTTTCAAATTTATTTAAGCTTAAGAATATTATATAAGGAAATTTGACTTAATTTACTCAAACTTTATTAGTATAAGGTAGATTAAATCACTTGAAGTTTAGAACTGTTTATGAAATAAAGTAGATTTGGATGAATAATAATGAGAAAAAAGAACGAAATTGTTCCTACTTAAACTTGGCAATTTATATCCATGAAACAAAAGTTATCTTTCCAAACATTTAGTTTAATCTTTCAGTTAATATCTTGACAATAGCATGCACATGGTTTTAGATATTCCTTTTTCTCATGCGCGGCGTTACTTTTTATTATTTAAGTAGTAAGAGTCATCACATACTTTTAACATAATCTATGAAAAGTAACGTTTTTTCAACCATGTATAATTTTTATTAATCAAATAAAAAATATTATTGCTTTTTAACTATATAACTTTTTCAACAAATAATTATTTCTCTGTGAATTATGGCTTTGTTACATCTAAGAGAATTTTCTAGCATTATGTCTGAAGATGATTACATGGGAAGAATTTGACAAAATGAAAAATAAATATTACTTACTTATAAAATGACTAAATAAATAGTTAACATCACATCCGATATAAACATTAAATTTTACCTACTATATTAGTATGCAAAATTATAATTTATTATTTATTGTATTATAATGTTCATTTCATTATCATTGTCATACACACACCATTCATTTCGGATAGATATTCATTTTAAGTTCCTGAAAATAATTAATACATTTATTTTTATAGTGAAGTGCTCCTCAAATTTCTATACTTACAATTCAAACATTTTTTTTTATATATGGCTCTTTAAATTTTTATAATATTTTAGAAAAATACAACTCATAAGGTAATGATTTAATTCCTTAGCTATTGATTTATTTATTTTCAGTATCACTTTAGTTTCAAAAATTCAGTTAGTAAGATTAATTAATTATGAATAATTTATCTTCTTACTGAGGAACATTACTTGAATTCATATAACTCTCATTACTATTAATGATATTTATTTATAAGAAAATATCTCACTTTTTGAATGGTAGTATTAATAAAAAAAATTATAAAGATTCTTGAGAGTCAAAAAATAAATTTAATAGCAATTATTTCTAAAACTTGATTGCCATACTTTACTATGTATAATTTTTTTCACTTATAATTTAACATACATCAAATTAGACTGTAAAATGTCTTATAATTTTGAGTTAAAAGGGTGTAAGTACTCATATTGTCTTTCCGCAACCAATAACTCAGTCAAAACCTTTTTTTTAAAACTTTTTAGTTACCAAAATATCAGAATAAAATGACTAAAGAGAAAAAAAATGGTGACAATGTTTTTTTCCCCCTCTGAATTGAATATTCTTAATATTCAATTCAGAGGAATATTTTTTATATATTAACAGATGATTATATTCTATGATTTAACAACTAAGAACGATTACAATTCCCTTTTAAAAAATAGCACTAAATACTCTCAGAATTTGTTAAATGCTAATATTAAAATTTATGATTTTACATTACACAAATAAACATTCATAAATTATTATTAAGTCCATTGTTTCACTAAAGAGGATCAGGGTAATATTTTATTCCGTTAACTCATATTGACTGAGTTATTTGTATTTTATCTGCGGCTGTTATCAAATATTTTCCCTCATAAATATTTGAAAATTTATGGGTGTCTTAAAAATTATTTTCCATTTCATCCAAACACTTGGGGTAGTTTCAATTTATAGAAACATCTTTTTGTTCTCCGATATGGATTTATGCAAGCAAAACATCAATAAAGAAATGCATAAAACTCATATCCAGTTAACATTAATTTTAAAATATGTCCAGAACTTTGTCTTTGAGACCACTTTAGCAACTTCTTAATTTTGAAAACATAAAGGAAAACGTAATAAATCTTCAGAACAAGTTTCCTCTTGAATATACTGGCAGATGGGGTTGAGTTGATAAATGATATTGCGAAAGTGGAGGAATTCAGGCTGGAGTTTTTTAAAGAGAAGAATTTTCTGTAGAAAGTGAAAAAGGTAGTTATATGTAAGTGTTATGTGAAAAAGGGACTTCGGCTAATGAATAACTATTTACCGAAAGACTTATAATGCATTAAATTAGTTATATAATATGACAAAAATTGAATAATTATCTGAATTTGTGAAATAGATTCAATTAAATTTAACAATACTTCAGTAGCACTTATTATATATATACATTCATAAATTAAACTAAATTACAATTGATTTAAATAAAATACGTAGCAAAATAAATCTTACATTTTGTAAGCTCTTAAAGGAAAATGGTACCATATTTGACATTTCTTTAAATTAGATTTTTGAAAGAAAAAGTTTATACTCATCATATTCGAACAAGCTTTAAATATGCATTTCAGAAAAATACTTCGTTTTTAAACAAACTATTATTTATGTTTTAGTTGGGTTTTTTTTTAAAAATATTTCAGTTTTATAAAATTTCTACCAATTATACAAATTTTAATATTTTGGAGCATTTTTCTGAGTATCTTAGAAGCGTTTCTCACACTTACTCGCATGTGCATGAGTTTGGTTGAATTAGTGTTATTTGTAGTTTTACTTGATTGACTGATTATTTATTAATGTAGCTCTTAGAATAAGGTGACTGAACGTCCCGCTTTTATCGGGACAATCCCGATTTTTTACAATTTACCCCGCGTCCCACGGAGTCTTAAAATAGTCCCGATTTTTAGGAAGAATGCATGATAAGCTGGTGAACGGGGGTAGAATGGAAGGGAATATACGATTTTCTGCTTCCATGTAGCTATTTCACCAGGATATGAGCTTTATATTATTTTTGTATTTTTTATTTTGTTGAACATAAGAAAAATAATTGTTGAGAACTGATTATCAGGAACTGATTATCAAAGTTCACCTTGATCAGTTCCTAGAATACTACCACCATTGTTTGGACTTAATGAACAGTGGCATTTTTGGGAATTGGCAGCGATGAAAACATTTTGTAAAATGAAGAGAGAATGTCCCGCTTTGTACACTTCCACAAATTTTATTCTTATTTCGACGTGTTCTGATAGCGATCTAGCACCATTTGGAACATTATTGCAAAGGAATTACATTTTATACAAAATTTGGAAATAGAGGGGAATTTTAAAGAGGAGAAGAGTCAGAGTTTAAAGAGTTTGTTGATCGTCCATGAAGTAACGGCTTCGCATATTTAGTTTTGTAAATGTCTCTCATGCGATACACATCGTACTGTGTGCTAGTGCTATTTAAACAAGTGAAGTTTAGGTAAGTAATTTACTTAGATATGTTTTAGGTAACAGATTTTTAATCAAGAACCCCCCCCCCCCGTCAAAGGTATCCCACTTTTCGAATGTTAAAATCTGATCACGTTACCTTAGAAGCAACACCATGGTAATTGGTAATAGAACTCGTGATTTTGAGCAAGTTTTTTGAAAGAGCACATGATACACCAGTTGAAACAAACAACCACTATAAAAATCCACACTTGATGCTGGTTCAACGGCAGAAGTAGCATCAGTGGAGGAGGAATAACCAATGCGTAGAGTGAAGATGAAAGGGAATAGCACCTGATCAGCGTGCCCGAGACGAGACTGACAACGTCATCGGCAGTGAAGGTACGTGCTGTTATACATTGAGAATGGGCACTTGGGTCATGCATGAACTCCTACAGATCTTGTATCGTGAAAAAGTGATGTCTCATAAAATGGTTGGAAGCTGGTGTTGCATATTCAGTGAAGAAAGACAGAGTGTGGAGGATGAAGATGGAAAGGGAAGTGCCTCCACATCCACGAATGAAAACAGAACTGCTAGAGTACAGGACATGGTGTTAGAGGATAGGTGCATAAAGGAGTCAGACGTGGCGTCCATACTACGTATTACTAGTGACCGGGTCCATTCAAAATAATACTCCGGTGGAGCAGATTGTGCGACAATTCCTTGCATCGCCAGACACGCGGTTATTCCAGAGTGTTTAAAAATTCTTGTTGAAATATGCTAAATGTTAAATATTTCATATTCAATATGAAATAAAAATTATGTCACATTTAATTTTATCTAAAATAAATAGGTTTCAATTATAAGGAAAATAGATAGTACTTTCAACTATAAAGAAACCAAAATTATATTTCTTTGAAAGTATAAATTGTACTTAATTGTTTTGTTTTTAGTTTTCAGAATTAAGGAGAAAAATACGTAATTTTTTAAGGTTAAACGCGTTCTTAATTTTTGACCGTTGTTCTAAAAACCTCATCAAGCTATATAAAATGGGTACATGAAATACTTTTGAATAATTGCTACCTTTTATATATAATGGGTATTTAATACTTATAATTAAGTAAATAATGGTTATTCCTTAATTAAAAACTTTCATTTTTAATTTTCAATTTTCTTCAGTTTTTTTTTGTTTTTTTTTTTTTGAATTTAATTATATTTGATTCTTATTTGTTAACTAAAATAATTTATTTTAAATCAGAAGATTAATTTTGACACATAGAAAAAATTAAAACTTCAATATTGATTAAATCAAATTTATACTCGTACTAAATTTACTTTAACGGTCAAAGTACCAGGTTACACAGTAATGAAAAACTATTCATAGCGCATACTATGTAAAAAATTACACATTAACATTATTTAAAATGAAACATTTATTTCGAAGAATTACACACAACGAAAATGTCTTAAAATCAGTCATTGAAATTGAATTTAACAAATCTGAAACTGAAACAATGAAAATTACATGTTAGACAAAGCAAATCAAAGTACAGGAAATCAATATTTCACTCCTAAATAAGTTTTGAAAAGAAATAAAAATTCAAAAGCTACAACAAATTAAAATTTTAAACATAATTGTGGCACAAATACTTCGATTCAATTCAAATAAAGAAATCATATCTCTGAAAAATTATTGCGAAACTAAAATAATAAATGATACAAATAAAATTACAGATGAATTTTCATGCATTCTTAAAAAATGTTAAAGAAATACAAAGGAAAGAAGTGATTTCATGTTTTTTTTAACTGATAAGGAAAAAAGAACAAATTTTGTCTCAATATTAAAGTTCTAACTGAAAAGGAATTCGCACAAAAAATTCCTCTAAACTAAATGTTGAACTTCATTTTACTAACGAAAATATGAGAAATGTTAAAATTTTATTTATGTTAAAATTTTATTTATGTTAAACTATCACACTTTAAACATTAGAAAATATCTAGAATTAACTTTCAGAATTATGTTTTTGAAATTTGTGGGAAATTTAAAAATAAACCTGTCAAATGAATAATTTTTTTCACATTATAAAAAAAAATAACACAAAGATAAGAACAGAAAAGAAATTCCTGGAAATTAGAGAAAAAAATCACAATTGCATTACAAAAATATAGTAAAAAGCTCCTTGTACAAAATGAACATAAAATTACAAACAATTCAGAAGCAATACACAAGAAATTATCATCAATCAGCCATTAGTTGTCACTTAAAAAAATTGCATTACTTTAAAGCAGAACATATCCCTAGATTACGCAATTGATTAACGGACTCTAAGGCAAATCCATTTTGGCTCCAAATGGGTCTTAAAGAAAGAGGAAAAAATTTGTCAATTTTAAAAAAGTTTTTTTGTCCTTTTTTAAAATTAGAATGCTCTAAGAGCTAATCATTTCCATGTGTTTAAATTCACACTCGTAAAACTCTCTTCAGATTATATTGAAAATAAATCCAATATAAAATCACGATAGTACCAAAATATAAATCGAGTAAAAAAAGTATATAAATCGCGTAAAAAAAGTATATAAATCGCGTAAAAAAAGTATATAAATCGCGATCGCGTACCAATTGTCCCCTTTCCCCCCAAAAAAGTGGCTCCCCATACTGGTCTTATATCACCAAATGATACTGATCTCTTCTCTCTGATTTAAATAATTATCTTAATACTAATAATTAAGAGATAATGAGACCAAAAGATCGTATATTCATGAGAGAATAAGCTGCGATAAAGATAAGAATTAAATAGAATAAATAACTAATTACTCAATGAGAAAACCATCATTTGGCACATTCATTAAGTTTATTAGAACATATAAATTAAAATTTAACTATTACAAAATTAAAATTACTATAGCTGATATATACGATACTAAATGCTCCGACGTAGATACCAATGATTTGAGTAGCAATGCATTTCCTGGTAATTGTGAGAGTGTGGGTGTATGTCTTATAAGTTTCAAATAAAGTCGTGTAAGCGTTTGCTCCACCCTAAGAGTGAAACTAATTTAAATACATTGCCAGGCGAGGTAAAGGGTTACCAATGAGAAAGAACGTGCTCTTTCTTCTCGAATGAACTACTGGTATTCTTGAGCACAAAAAGTGTACAATCTTCATTTGCGGGTCTTTCTATTCTTAATTCTAAGAAATTAGAAGTAATCATCACAAATTAAAATTCATTGCTTCCCGATCGTGGAGTTCATATATCAATTAAGATACTTCGTCCCTACCATCATAGACCAGCTCACACTTTCTTTTCAATTCGAAAATTTCAATTGGAGGAAAGTAATCCCGCATTTTCACAGCTTCCCTTAATGCCCAAGTGTAGGTGCGTTAAATTTTAACCACATCTTCACTGCAGTTGAAGGGTGATTATTTCGGGACGATGAAAAATATAAAGAAAAAAAAAAACTATAACTGATGAGATACACATACTTAAAGGAAAATAACCTCCAGTTCTGCTAGGTAATGTAGAATAAATGTTGGGATCTCTGTGTAGCTTCCCAAAAAGTTATACTTTGGAAGAAAATTTTCAATAATTTTCGTTAATTTTTAATAAATCATTAAATGAAAAGCAGTATTCCTACTTTTGGTACGTACTTTGTACGTGGTCATTTTATATTTCTATTAAGATTATTAACTGTATACATACATACATACATATATATAAATATGTATAAGATAAAGCAATGGATTTATCATTAAAAACATAAAAGTAAGAGAACAATTAAAATCCAAAATCAACAAAAAAACACATTTATAGAACTAGGTAAGAAAGTTGAAATTGAAACAAATTTGAAACTAAGAGATGAATAAAAATTGAATCAAATTTGAAACTAATTTGAACCAAAAAATAAATCGAATAATTCGAATACCCATCAAAAAAAACATGCATATTCAGACTGGGGACTGAATTGTGGGGTTAAACTAGTTCTATGGTACCTAACCTCCCCCAATACATCTTGTTGGGTAAAATTGGATTACTACAAAATTCAAATTGTAATTTAAAGAAAAAAATCAATAAACAAAGAAAAAAAAATTGAACGACGAGATATCTCAATTACTAATTATTTTCAAAAACAATTGTTTTCCAAACTAATAAAATATATTCTTCACTTAAAATCCTTCCAATTAAAATTTTTCAAACAAAAACCATCTATTAAATCATCTAATTATTAATTATCCAAATAATAATTATTCAATTAAAATTTATCCAATTAAAATTTATCCAATTAAAATTTATCTATTTAAAAATATCCGTTTAAAATATCCGATTAAATTTATCCATTAAAAATATCCAATTTAAAATATGCAATTAAAAATTTTTCAATTAAAATTTAAGATTTTTTTCGAAACAATAAAACATTATATTTAAATATTTCCAGTTAAAAAATTTAAAAACTGCATACCCGAATCCATGCTTTCATGAAAAATCAATTCAAATTTCACAATTGTAAAGGCAAAGATTTAAAAGATAATATCTTTGACAAGTGATCAAGAATCTGAGTGCAATAGATTAAGGAACTTATTAAGTGAAGTTGTTTACCACCATGCATTGTTGCCGGATAAATTTTAAAAGTCAATAGTACTTAACTAATTTGAGCATAAAAAGTTTCAATATAGAATATTTAATAAAAATCCACCAATAAACCAATCATGACCAGAAATCATATTAAATGATACATAAATCAGAATTTTATTTGTTATAATTTTTAAAAATTTATTGAGTGAAATATGTGTTTGTAAATGTGTAAAAATACTGAATTGTTTCAAAATATATTCACAACTATACCATTAACGAGCTGACTTTGTAATCGTAATGTTGTGAGGTGGATTTGTTTTGAAACGAAAGTCCAAAAATTCATGAATGTCCTGAAAGGCAATAGCCCCCATATATAAGACCACCTTTTTGAATAAGTCACCAATCCAAAAGATATAAGAGTTAGCTCTTATTCAAAGTTGTAATTATTAGAAATACATATAAATCAAATCATGAAACAAAGATTTCATTGAGAAAACATGATAATATAAAAGTTTCTTTAGATATCATACAATTTACAAAATGACACTTCAGTACCTTCCAGAGTCCGTCACCAAGTCCTAATGGGAAATCCCAAAAATACATCAAAATAAACCTTCATATAAATTATTGGGAATATATCTCTTTAAAAAATCTAATGATTAATCACATTCTTTACATTCTCTTATAAATTTCTTAATATTATTGAATATATCTTTATCATTTATAACTAACCGTTTATTACGATGCAAAAAAAAAATTAATATAATGTTTCGGTATATGGACAAATTAATATTGTTTTCCCAATAAGGCATTTTAGTTAACTTAAACCTGAATGCATCTCTTTTATCAAATAAATTACTAGAAATGTTACGATCCTTTATCTGTAACTTTGTATCCAATTATTCAGCCCCACCCGTATCTGAATTTGTCTGCAATAAAATCAAATAATTAGGATAAAATTCAATGTTCGGCTTAAAATCTTTACATTTACTAAAAACTATTAGGTCGTCTATATATCTATATAAAATATAAAGAGAGTTGTTAAGGTGGTTTGATTCATAAAAGTGTAAAAAGAGATTAGCTAAAATGTTGCTAGCTGGTCCACCTTGAGCTAGGCCTTTTATCTGTTTGTATATTTGCTTATTGAAAAGTACATAATTCTCTTGCAATACTAATTGTAAAAGGTTTTTAAATTTGTTCATTTTTATAGTATTTTTTATGCCCAATTGATTATACAGTATCAACATAACTCTAATCATATCCTCTATATCAATGTAATTAAAAAAGATCCTGAAAATCATAACTAGAAATTGCTTTTACCCATGTATTGCCTATGGAATTAAATAATTCTATACTATTTTTAATAATAGCAGTTTGCTCAAGCTTTCCTAAAACATTATTTAATACATTCTGTAAGATTTTACCAGATTTAGTTAGTTATGTATTATAACCATTTGTAATAGTTCTAAATTTAATTGGTTTCTTATGGAATTTAGGAGTTAAAAAACATGAGGGAATTTTTTATTATTGAACTGTAAATCAATTTTTTTCTGAAATGCATCTAATCCATTAATAATTTCTCTGTCTTTACATTTTGAGAGAACAAAAGTTTCATTACCCTGGAAATATTCATTCGTCCTTTTGAAATAAAATTGTTTACAAATGAGTACAAAATTTCTAGGAACTTTATCCATATTTACAATTATAAAATTTTTTTGTAAATTTTCTATAGAAGTTCTAATATCTTTGAATCTTATTCCATTTTTAAATCTATAAATAACATATTTTAGATCATTGCATACTCTATCTCTAAATTCCCTAAAGGAATCATAGGGCATACTGTATTTGATACCTATTTTAATAATAAAGTTATCTAGATCCTTACATATTTCTTTTTTAGCTACATAATTACTCTCTGTTATTGGTAATCTGTAGCCTGTTTATTTCCTCATTATATTTCTTAATTTTTCATCATTAATTAAATTAAAATCCCCTGTGACTACATGGCCTTGATATTCATCCACATAGTCACCATACCGATCACACACACACGCACATTGACCCAACATTTCCATGCCCATTCCATAATTTTAATTAAATATTAATCTTCCAAATTTTTTGTTATACCTAAAAGCACTTTTTATAGTTATATTTTTATTTGGGAATAAATGCATGTATTTTTTAAAAACTCATGAAAAATTTATCCTATTGAAGGATTTGTTTAAGAATTGAAATGTGCAATATTCCGTTACATTTTCAATATCAATATGCATCTTGATATTTAGTTTTTTAATTTTGTAATTACTTAGGTCTTTCATAATTTGATAACCTTGTTCATCCGGTAGTTTACCAAGTATCTCCCTAGCAATTCTAATTTCACCCTTCTTCAATCCAAATATGAAAAATTTAATTTTTTTAATGTTGAAGTTCTTTTTAAAATCATTTTCCAATTCTATAATTTTATTCCTAATAATATTTGTGTCCATTTGTTCCCTTTTTTTACGTTTACCTCTATTATTTCTCACATTTTTATTGTTACATTTTTCTTCGGTATAAATATATTCCATTATATCTTTTCGTTTCATCAACTGAAGCAAATTTCTGTCATAATCTATTGTATTTAGTCCATATGGGTAAGTTGTCTTAAAACATCCTATATAGAAATTTTCCCACCATAACCTCTTCATCTTATTTGGAATAATCCTAATTATATATAAATAAGTGTTATGAAATCCATGCATATTAAAATGCGCGATTTCAACTCTTCCAAATTGATTTTCCCTTTGGTATTTCTTTGAATCTGATCTATGTTGATTCATTCTAATATTAATAAAATTCGTTGTTTGACCTACATATCTACATTCACATATTTTACATTTCAACATATAGATACAATTGTTCGTTTTGCAGGAAGTAAACTGAGATTTTTCAACTTTCTGTTCTGCATCTATCATGATACAAGTTTTGCATCTTTTTTCATTACAATTTCTATATTTCAATTTTATCTCACTCAAATTTTGCAAATAATTATCATAACAATTCGCCTCAATATTACCATTTGCCTCTATACCATTTTGATTAGATTCATTTTTCAATCTATATACATACCTAGTGTTATTAGATATATACTTAACAAAATTACTATTCCAAACAATTCTAGTTTTATATTTTTTGGTGTAATTATCACTAGAACCTACAAAACAATCAAAAGAAGAACAACTATAAGCAATTTTTTAATATTTTAGTTTTAAAGTTCTTTTACAAACTGAACTACTATTTCTGCACCCATCTTTGCAATCACTAACATAACACGAATCCATCAAAATATCTTATTTAGCACTCAAAAAATTATCTCACCCATCATAAATACACATAGTGATCATAAATGCAAAATGGTAATTTTTTGACGATAATACACACACCAACATAGCGCAATACCGGGCATTGCATATGTATATATATATATATATATATATATATAGGAATTCAGTGTTATAAAGAACTAATTCAAATAATTAAATAAATTTTTCAAAAAAACAAGCATTAAAACATAAGAAAAAATTAAAAATTAAGAGCACGAGTAATTTTTTTATGTTATAGAAGAAATATAAAGAAAAGTTATAAAAAGAAATAATTTCATCTGAAAAAAAGAAAAGAAAAGAAAAAATACCCAACAATACAATTAAGAAAGAGATCAATATAACTGAAAGGGTACTAAACCAGTAAATATTGTCAAGAAGATATATATATATATATATATATATATATATATATATATATATTATAGCAAATATTTAATTAAGTTTTTATAATATATTTTAAAATCCAGTTATTTTACTTCAATTTAGTTAAAGAAAAGCTAATTATTATGTTTCTACTCATTTATTTATAAATGATGAAACTAACTTAAGCAAGCATAGTTTATATATATATATATATATATATATATATATATATATACTATAAGGCCAATATTGATGAATATATCAAGAAAGAAATTACTTTTATTTGCATTATCATACACGCTATCAACATAATTCACATATATTTAACTAAGTTATAAATATATTTAGACAAAGTTTTGTAGTTATTCATTGAATGAAGAAAGATTCTTTAAAATTCCTTATGAAAAAAATTGAATAAATTAATATCTGAGCTGCATGTGTTACTGTACCAAAAGTATTTAGAATTTGAATTGGAAGAGATAGTATTGACTTTTTTCCAGAGAAGGAAAAAGAAATAAATCAAAAAAAAAAAAAAAACTGAAGTTGGATAAATATTAACAAAAGCAAAGAAGCATTCAATGCACAAATAAATCATAATCTAATAAAGTTGGGTACAAGAAGGTGTATCGATCAGAGAAAAAATAACATCCAGGCAGAATCAAGTTATTTTATTAAAGAAGTAAAGAATAAAAATGCCTCATTTTTAATAATAATGTGTGAAAATCTCCAGCAAGATCTGCACTCCACCGTTATTTCCTTTACCAAATAGAAAGCAAAAAAGTCGATTTATTTTTACTATCAAAAATGGAAGCGTGTATTATTTTTCTTTTTAAATTTCCCTGCACATCCATTTTTTCCTCTTTCTCAAAATAAATACTATTTTTTAAATGCGAGGAACATTTTTTATCTTAATGCAATGATGTATTTTTACCGTTCGAGACTAGTTTGATCGTGGAGAGATAATGTATTATATCAGTGGTAGTCACGTATTCATTTCTTTATTTATGATTATACAACAGAACTTGCCAGTTTAATATTCATTAATCTTTAATGAACTCAGTAGTTCTTGTATTTAAATGAAACATTTTCTTTATGGATGAATTTCCTATTAATATATATAACAAATGCTAAAATATTTCATACATAAAATTTATATATTACGAAATGATCCATGTATATAAGTACCATTTGTATAAAATATTAACATAAGTAGTTATAAATGGTTGTATAATGTAACAATTATACTTCTTTTACAGAAAATGTACTAATTATAATTATTTACCTATCGTGTGTGTATGTGTTTAAGTAAACAGAATTTTTCATAATCAAGGCTTTAGCTTTGATTTCTTATTTATGTTATTTTAATATAATGATATATAATGATTTTTTCCCGTATTCAGTTAATATGCATAGTTTATTATTAAGAAAGTAAACTAGCTGTATCAACCATCTTGATACATCCGCACTGCTGTTCATACCTTGTACTAACATTCCCGTTAAATTAGAACTATCTTACAATACTCACGACTACTAGTGTTCTCCTTGAATACGAGTTGTAATGTAAACTCCGTGAAGCTATCTTTTTTGCTATGGTACTTGAAAACAAATAAAATGTTCCTGACGGATTTGCTGAATAACACGAATTTCATCCGATTCGCATATCAAACCCGAGTTGAATTGAATACGTGCATTTTTAGATATAAATTTGTACGATCAGTGTACAGCCAACAAGTTTGCTTCCAAGTCGAAAATGTGACCGTCTCCTTTCATCCGCTTTTTTTTAACATCATGGGTTTGGGAAATCACGAACAAATGCATGACCTGTTCTTAGCTTTATTTTTTGTGTACGCGACCCTCCGCTGCACTGCAGACACTGTGTCACCACATTGTTTGCCACTGTGTCACCACATTTGTTACAAAATGTGCTTCATGAAAAAATATAAACAGATCGGGATGTGCATTATAATTGACGAAGAGTATATTGATCATCGAAATTAAAAATCTCCTCTGGTAACCAAGTGCGTTTTATTCTTTTAAACACCTTTTGTGGCATAAGAGTGCTGAAACTTGTGATCAATTCATCAAATATTTTACTCGTTCTGTTCTTAAGTTACTATGCGCAAGGTGTTCTTTGGTATATATTTTTTTCGTGGACGTTTTACATCTTTTTCTTGGACTTTATCTCTCATTTTTTTAATAATTTTTGAGATAGGAACGCTAACTCCATTTTTTTTATCTCCTGGCAGATTCATAACCTAATAATCTAAGCTAATTCCTAAGCCGAACTCTAGTGGATACACTGTATTTCTGAAAGTTAATATGTGTAAGACATGCCGTTTATAAAATCCACAGTAGTTTAATGTCACATATATTAGGATCTTCAATTTCTAGAGTAAAAACCGATATCAGCTTAATAGCTATTTTAATATTTATTTTTAACATTAAATTTTGGTTCCACAAAACCTTTTTAATTCAAAGAATTCAATTAAGTTCAATTTAAATAATAGTTTTAAAGGGCCCATTTAAATAAAAAAAATGGTATTAAATCAATTGTCAAATTTTCTTAACCTAACAGAATACCTGATTCCGTTGAACATAATCCGTAAATGAAGACTTAACAATCTTTCAAAAACTCATATATCAGTCATTGAATTAGTGTGAAATATGATGTAGTACACCTATAATAAGAACATAATACGTAATTATAACTTAAAAATTGCAAGACAATGCTCATTATGTCTAAAGAGTGGAATTACTAAATATAAGAATTATACTTATATCAAATATGACATGAAAATTTATCAAACCAATATAAATATTTTCATTACATCTCTCACCTATGAATCTAAGCCTTAAATTATTGTTTTGAGATTTTTTATAGTTTTTGAAAGAATAAATAAAATTCAGTACCAGATAAATTAATTAAAATGATATGTCCTTCAAACATATTGATGATAAGGGTAAGTTTCAATCGTATAATACAAATAGAGATGAAAGGTCAAACTGAATATTTCAATATCTTTAAATCCACTTCCGATAAATATAATCAGAAGAGGTACCCAAACGTTTTACATGGATGCTTCCTTAAAATAACGGCACCATACCATAATAAACAAAGGGTACTATTTAGAGAATATATTTTTCCAGTAGTAATGAATTGGCAATGTGAAACGCTTGAAAAAATTATTGTAAAAATTTCATTAAATGAATTTAATTATTATAAACTTGTTCAACACATTAGTATTACAGTCTACATCTTTAGAATAAGCATCGCGAATTATAAGAAACTACATTTACAGTATAGCACTAAGTTAAATGAAATCTGAAGTTATTCCTTTTAAATATATAAGAGAAAAATAAATATTTTGCATTATTTGTGCCAAAAACAAATTTACAAAAAAAAGTAAATTTGTTTATGATCTTAAAATGTATTTCAGCTTGCCTGTCAGTCAGTTCTGCATTTTTATATCTGAATCTTAGAACATGTATTTTTTCCAACATGAAACAGACAAAAAAATATATTTTATGTAAGTTTATCAAGTATTGAATTATTATTTCTTACATTTTTTTATAAAATTAAATTATACATTTGGAAGAAGAAAAATCAATGATGGGCAAGCCATCCTTTTTCTTTGGATCAGTCAAATCATTTTAGAGTCCAAGATGGAGCATAAAGTACAAGAATCAGTCCTTATTAAAATTAATTTGAAACTCAAACTATTATAGATAAATAAATATAATTCAAATGAAAACTTGTTTACAAAGACGTATTTTTAAATTTTCAGCATTTCAAAAAGTACGGGTGAATGAAAATGTTCTTTTAAACCTAACAAAATTTGAACAATACGAAAACTTAATGGAGCCTAGCAAATATATGTTTGAACGATGTTTTATTAATGTACAAAGGTCAATATTATCTTATTATTTTAATTATTTTAGTATTTAATAAATTAATACAATATTTTGACACATTTATAATGTTTGATTAGCTTAAAAATCTTATAACATTCTTTTAACTGTGATTTCTGTAAGAATCTTATCGATTTACCTTATTTTTAGAGATTTATCTGTTTAAAACGAACAGTATCGGGTCATATAATGATGTTTATTATAAACGGACATTTGTTTTCAAAAAAATTCTATTTGTAAAATTTAAACATGTGTAAATTTGCAACTGAACTTATAGGGTTAAATGGTTAAATACAATTTTTTTGGTAATGGTGAATTCCAGTTATCTTAAATACATAGACTTTTTAAAAAGTACCGAATTCCATGGAATTTTGTTTCAACAAATTACTCAAAATGATTGCCATTGAAACAAAAAAGTAAAATATATTTAATCTGATTTTTTTCCTTTATTTTTTGCTTTAATTCAGCGTTTTTCCTCTGGCATTAAATGTTGCAGAAACATTTTTACACTAAGTACTTCGACATAATTAGCATTTTTTCAAAAAATGTGTAAAGTGCATTGCGAATTAAATAATCAAAATAAAAAGTTACTTTTATTTCGAAAATAATAGGAAATAATTAAGAAAGAAACAGAATTATTCACTGAAAATGTTATTGCATATATACTTGCAAAAAAGCGCTTTTATAATGAGCTAAATAAACATCAAAAGCACAAATATACAAACACAAAAGATAAAACCTTCCTTCCTTTTTATTTATGTAAAGTAAAAGTGATTAAAAATTACATCTTTTTCTGAGTCTCAAAGATCCGAAAATTTATCATCGAGAAAAAGTTAAAGAAAACATTCATTCAAACAAAAAATAAAGTTTGATTAATTGTCATAGTAAGATAAATCATACAATAAAAACATTTCATTTTATTCGCAAAACACGTTTGTGTAGAAATGGAAGGAAAAAAATAAATAAATATTGAAGAATAAATAAACATACGGAGAAGGTAAAATAAAATGCTCTTAAGTCTAAAAGAAGAACCATGGGATGCGAAAAAAAAGCTGTAAGAGGACTCTCTTAATGATCTAACCAACGTTGTGGTGGTGGAGGCATTAAACATTTACGATCATGTTTTAATTGCCCATAAAAAACTTATGGAGGTCGCTTAGAAAAGAAGCTTTTCGTTATGGGGGTCCTTCCAGGCTTTTAAGAAAGCTACGCAGAAAGGAAAAAATTATGTTAACGCACTTTTTTTGATTTCGTTCTAATAAAACTCTCATGTATTGATTACCAGTCTATAGCGAAATGAACTTGCATGAATTTGGAGTCAAGTCCTATTTCAAAAGCTATTTGACAACATTCTTTTTTTGTGTCTGAGTAATATATGTATATATATATGTTAGGCATATGTATGAACGTGCGCTTTTTATCTCTACGTAATCAAAATGATAACTGGTGTTTTTTTTTTGCTTTTCATTTTATCGTAAGTGCTTATTTTGATAATTTTTATTGCTAATGTATTTTGATAATTGTTTGATTTTAATAACTTTTTCATTACATTTATGAATATCGTTAAAATGTTATTAAGTTTTAAGAATTTAATTGATTTTTGTTACAACAAAGTATCGAAATATTTGCATTTTTCTACATAAATCTTGCAAAAATTGATAAATGGAAAGAATATACGTTTCGTCTTCATGTTTGTAGGTTGATAACATGTGCGTTATAGAATTATGACGTCATCTTTTGTTTCAGTTGCTTCGCTTAGTATGATTTTATTCTGCTCTATCGATTCTACTTCTACCAGTGAGCTCACATTTGTTTTTTGTTTATACGAAATTGCTAATAATAAAGTAGAAATGCATTTTTTTTTTAGATTTTGTATATAACGATGTTCTTGGAAACAGCAGCAAGGGAATTTTAAGTGAACTTCAATTCTTCCTTTAGTTAATATATCGCAATCCGCAACTATTCACGGATTTAAATTTAAGCACTTCTAGTATATGCTTAAGGTAATTTTAGTTTGTGAATTTAATAATAAATGTTCAAAGTAAATGAAATAAAGAGGAAATTAAATCTTGTGTTTGAAATAAATTATATAATTGATGACAAGTTGAACATCATTTTTGCTTTAAATATAAGTATAGAGATGCCTCCTATTTCCTTCATTGTACATAAATATATAAAATAAATAAAAAATTTCTATACTTTCAAGTATTTTAACAATGACTTTGACTGTATGGAAGATAAAAATACGATAATTTTTATAACCAATCAATTCATTTTGACAAATACAACACGTACACCTAAGTTAAATTATTATTTTTAGTAAAGAGTACTGTCATGAAGAATATATTAAATAAACTTACCTTTTAAAAATATGGCACATTTTGAATTTTTTAAAAACAAATTCTTAAATTTTACTTTTACTATTTTTTAGAATTTTCTTTAAATAAATGCCTTACAAATGTTAAAAAGGGGCAAACATTTACCATTTCTCCTTAGAGATATTTATGTCCTGATAAATTTTAACTATTATTATCCGTTTGAGAAAAACCAGCTATTTTGCTTTTTATTACTAAATTATATCAGAATTTTTAATTCATTTCGTATCAAATAGAAATTTGCATAAGCAATGACTTACAAGTTCAAGAGCATATAACTGATGTAAAAATTACATGTCATGTTAAAAATGTAAAATCATTAACACACTGAATATTTTAATTTATTTTATTGCTTTAATTCATTTCATTAATAACAAGTACTGAGATTTTTTAATATAAATTTTATTTTATTCAGAAATAAATAATTTTTTCACATGTTTAATACCGTATAAATAAATCAGTTAGGCTGTAGTTTCATGAAAGTGGAAAGAAAATCTACCTGGTTATACAGCATGATGTATAAGATTAGTTTTATATTTAGGAGAAATGAATAAATCCTTTAAACATGCTAAAACCCTAATAATGAGCTAACTTTTTTGAGCTAACACAATTTTTAATCGATTTTGAGCTAACTTTTGTTACCCATGTGTGTAAAGGAGTTTCAAAAAATGACAGCTGAAAGTATCCGAATAAAACCTACATTTTCCATAAAACTTAAGCTGTAGTAAAATATAACCAAAACTACTTTGTTCTTGCAAAAAGCAGATCTGCATGTTAATAGGCAGATAAACAAAAATAGTGGACTAGTGAGAAAGAAAAAGGGAGTACAAGTTGTGCTTTTTATACACTGCTACTATACATCAGGTCGCAATGATGTTTCAACTGAAATTAACATAATCTGGTGGTGGTACCAAAGATGCCAAAATATTTTACTGTAAATATATGAAATATTTCAAATACATTGCTAAAAGTACTATGAATTTTAAAAATAAATTTATTTAAAATAATTTATGAAAGAAAGTAATGAAATCCATTGTACAAAATCAATATTAGCAATCAATTTACTTTAAGGTTACTGCTGCTACAAAGAATGTGGTCCTAAATTAATTTTGAAATAAGTAGGTTTTTGAATGCTTCAGTCAATCCAGTTGAAAATCTATTCATTTGAAATGGATTACAGTATTACCATAGAATGGAATTACTAACTTGGATATTTTAATTATAAACTTTGTCAATAATTATTTATACGATTTCAGACTTTATAAATGAAGTAAATGAATAAACTCCAAGTAGTTTGGTAGACTTATTACGGTACAAATTCCTACAAAGCTCTCTGAATCTGAAATATCAAATGAGGAAAATAACATAAGAATTACTCATAAATTATATATTGATAAATATAGTATAAAATTATAAAATATTAGAAACTATTTTGTGTGAGTCCGAAGTTAATATTATTTTTATATACAGGCAGCACATTAATTTCAAAGTTCAATTTTACACAAAAGTATTAATATTATTTGCATAACATTATTTTCACCGTTGTTCTTGGAAAAAAAATATATTGAAATACGTAACAAAAGTATATGTCAGTTGCACTTTTAAAAAGTAGGTTTTAGAAAATATAAATTATGTAAATACATAGTCAAATATGCTACATACTCGAATATACAAAAATTTATTACATCTCAAAAGATGAATAATGATTAATACTTTCAGCATTATAAGTTAATCATTATCTTGATGATGTATAATGCCCCAAAAATAATCTTGTATTTTAACGCATGTTGCTATGAAATTAATACCGTTCTATGGCCCCCGTGGAATTTAACCAAGTAATAAAATTATACTCATATGCTTAATCACTTTTATGATTATTTTTGTTTCATCATCTTACATAAGTTATGATATTAATTTTATTAGTTGTTATAATTAATAGCATTTACGACATAGATTGGCATGGTATCCAAAATAGATTATTCTATAGCATATCATTTATTTCAAATAAGTTGATTTCAATAATCTGTCAACTTATATGAAAAAAATATATTACAATTATGTAATTTTTTTCCCCCGTGATGTGTTCTTATTTCATAAATAATGAAAACATTTATGAATTCCAGTGCTTTTGCTGTGATACATCACAAAGTTTCTATTTATTAAATTGTGGGTTTGTTCTTTTATTTTCATTTAGTTATCAAAACATATTTTCGAACATCTAATATGATTCTACTGTCGGTTTTAAATTATTAAATGGAAAAAAAATGAGGTGAAAACGGAGAAAGATTACTGTTTTTTAAAAATTAGTATGTTCCCGTGTAATATTACTTCAAAATATTAATTTTAATATTAATATTATGAATTAATTAATTTTATGAATTTATTAATTTTAGTATTAATATTTTCTTTTATTTTTATCACCCTGTGAATTAATTTGGCTTTCTCAAGAATCATAATGATTAATAAAAAAAAAATCAGTACACAAAACAGCCGATATTTATAAATTTAAACTCTTTATAAAGGCGTCAAAAATTTATTTACTGCCCTCTACACAATCTCAGAATGACTGCTACTAAAACAAAAATTACGTATTTGTTTTAAAATTACGGAATAAACTTACAATGAAGTAGATATAAAACAAGTCCAGTTTTATAAAAAAAAATTATTTGTTTCTGTTACGAACTAATCAGATAGTATATATAGAGATATGTTTTGTTAATTTATGATAAAATGTTATTCATTCGATAAAAGAGTTTGGTTTTGAAATTGATTAAAAGCGTATAGCACACTAAATAAGGGAATTGAAATGTTGAGCAAGCTTTTCTAATACTTTTGATTCGATTAGTTGTGAGAGATTAAATATCGGTAATCATGTAATAAATATAAAATAACGAATACAAGTATTTACTTTAGAAGAATATAACATGATAATTATAAATGCCTTAATTGAAATTGAATGCCTTATAAGAGTTGAAATTTCTAGAAAAGTATTTTACAAGTTTTTCCTAAGTATTTCCATTACAATTTTTTTTTCCATACTCGAGTTTTCACAATATATGAGCAAGTTTATTTTATTGCAATAAAAGAATAAGTATTAAGAACTACATTATTTATGAATATCAATTCTGAAAATAGTTCTGAACCATGTTTGATGCAGTATGTTAAAAAATATTGAACATCGGGAGTTACTTAATAAATACTCGATAAAGTATAAAAATATTTACTTTATAAGAATTTAACATCATTATTATAATACCGCAATTTAAATATAATACCTTTAGAGTGGAAGTTGCTTGAAAATTCTTTTACAAATGTTTTCAAGGTAAAAATATTTTCTTTGCAATATGGCTGTATTTTCTACATTTCTTATTTTCAAAACATCTGAGGAGCATTTCTTTCATTGTTATCAAAGAATTAGTAATAAGAATTCAGTTCGAAAAAAATGTTATAAGCTCTCAAAAATACTTAAAGAAGATTCCAAAACTGCTCAATTTTGATATCCGTTATTTTATTTCACCAGAAAGCGCTGAAAGAAGAATCAATGGGGAAATAATTTTCTTTTTCCTCCTTTATCATCTCGGCGAATATTTTGCTTCAATGAGTTTCCTGAAAGATCTAAATTTGGCTAAAATTACATTCCATCTGAACTCAGTCATCTGTTGACGCTCTCACTTTCGACGAAAGTCTAAATAATTCTAGTAAAGGCGTTTCGAATCAAGTAGTTTTCTTTTATGAAAAAAATGCTTATAAGAGCAATTGGAAATAGAAAAAAATATATATATAAAGCGAAATACATTGTTCGTAAGAAAAGAAACTTCACTAAAAAGTAGCTAGATATTTTTCTGACTTTCTAAATATACATACTTTGTTTGAAAGAAAAAAAAATTATCAGCTTCTCATGGAAATATATATATACTTAGAGTTCATAAATTATTATAGTAAAACTTAAATATTTAAATGTGCTTTGAGTATTTTTGATAAATTGAAATATAGTATTTCATATGACAGATGATGAGAAAAATAGTTTTAACTTGTTTTTTTTTATTTATAATCTTCCTTAAGGCTAGATGTATACTAATGAATGAATCTTTTGAAAATAGTTTTTACTCTTTTGTTTGTAGTAAAGTATATCTATTTCATCTATGATTTACTAAGAACATTTATTTTCATTTCAAAATTGTAAAGAAATTGTTGACTTATTTTATTTCGAAATATTCGTCTGTTGTGTGTTTATGCAGCTACGGAAACGAAATTAGAAACATGTCCTAAAGCATCTAAATTTTTAGTACCATTACTTAGGATTAGAACTGTTTCCAAATTTTGTGATTGTTATTTTAAAAAAATAAATATGGTGGAACTCTGGAATTCCAGGTAATCATTAATTTCTTGTGTTTTCATTCGCTGATTTATTTTTGTACTCACCATTTTTATCCAATACGAAAAACATGTAAAAAGCAATTTAATATTCGTATATTTTTAAGTTACTGAAATCAATGTACACAAATATAGTAGAACTTCTAGTTAAGATATACAGAAAAAAAGAAAAAAAGAATCGAAAAAGGTATACAATTGTTAGAATATTATGAATTACTTTAATAATTAATTCTATATCTATAAAATAAAAAAAAATTAGTTCTGAATATAATGTATAACATTTAAATCGATATATATCATAATTGTGATATTTATTGAGTCTTATTTCTTAATCTAATTATTTTTATTTTACTACAAGTATTGAAATATTTTGTAATTTAACATATAAAATTCATTACAGAATTCAGAAATACTTTATTATTTTGAAACAGTATGGATTTAACTTACTTTCAATTACTTTTCAAGTTTTTATTTTCTCATTTATAATTATATTTTGAATTATTTTAAATTAATGATACACTTTTGATGAGTAAAATTTCTAAGTTGATAAGTAAAATGCTTGTTCTTTAATTATTACTTCAGATTAAATAAGTTCTAAAATAGAAAAAAAAATATCTAAGACATTATAATAATTGTCATGAGAATCTTACTAGTATGTAAATGCAATTTTTTTTTTCTTATCTCCGATAACTCTAAAATTCATAATGTATTTATTATTCTAAGAATAAAGTAACTCTAAAAGAAATAAAATATTGTAAGTGTAACAAAAGTTCAGATTAAGCTGGTTTATATTTATGCATATACTTGTATAACTTTTGGAAGTACTTACAGTATATTACTCTGTGTGAAAAGCTAATTTTGCCGTGATTCATATATTTTATAATAAATATTTTTGAAGGTCAAACAATGTTTCTGGAAAATATGTGAACCTTACAGAAACATTGTGATTCGTAGGTCGTGGTGGTCCGTATATAGGTACTGCCGAATTGTAGAAACCTCTATTTTCTCTCGATATTATCAATAACATACAGTTAAGGAAGTATTTTTTTCTATAATTGTTTCTTTATATTTGTCCATTAGGTAATATTTAAGCAAATAATGATAACCACTCTCTGGTTCATTAAAAATTGAAAAAATCATCATCTGGAACCGTTGGTCTCACAGTTCCAGCAATGTTGTGGTTTACTACTGTGTGCAATTGGTTGTTCGCAAAAGACCTGTACGTTATGGAGAGGGAGAGTATAGTAGCTCACTCTCAGCTGGACTTTATGGAAGTAAAAGTAGTATTTCTGTTTCACCGATGGTGTCTTGTGGTTAAAAAGTGCCATATGTTGAACATGATAAAATGTAGAATTGGATGATTATCATGTTTGTTCAGCAAATAAAGTTTTTCACAGTTTTTTCATGTCGTTTAATCTTGCAGGATACACCCCTCCCATATATAAATATATATATATAT
>BMAW01122883.1:16668-36202 GCA_019974015.1 Nephila pilipes | reverse complement strand
TAGCTTGTGTTTCAACAGTTTTATACTATTATGAAAGTTACAGTTAAGAGTTCATTCAACATCTGATATACGAGTATCAGTCATACATTAAGGAACTAGCATAGTCATAAATTTTAAATGAACCACTTACTTAACATTTTAGTTAATCCAAGAAATATCTTCAAGCTACAAAATTGTGAACTGTCGTTGAATCCTTTATTAAATTGCATTTTTTTCGATCTTTAATAAAACTGGCATTTTTTTATATTGATTTCAAAAGAATTTGGTAAAAGTAACAATAAATTAATTTTCATTTTGACAGATCTATGTATATGTTCATTCTTCATAGACTGAGCTAACAAACTTTCTATTCTTATCTGAAATCTTTTTGTGATGTTTAAAAGCCTCAATCTTACTAATGGTTAATCACATCCCCGTGACATAGTAACTTATAATAGAATAAGTGAATGCGTCACGAATCGATATTTAGCATTTTTCCTGCTTTTCCTATAGTTAACTGAAATGAATGGAACAACATTATCTTTATCGTACACGTAAAGAAGTAATATATTTTCTATACAAAGGATCTTTGTCGTCAATGGATTTTATCACTTAAGTTCTTTTACGTAGAGGTTAGTGAAAATATATATCTATGGTGCACCTCTTCGTTTTGAATGAACATTTAATAATCTCAAGTTAAAGGTTCATCTAAATGAATTGCAAATGATAGCTTGTTAAATTAAAAGAAATCGTTCCGTAAAAATGTTACCTAAGTTTAAATTATCTATAAAGTAGTCTGTAAAGAAAACCCTAAGCGTTTCAGGAAACTTACCTTGTACAAAGAAAACGTAACTTATCAATATAACAATAATTACTTTAGTTCTTTTTAATTTTGCTTCCAACAGTTATAAATTTGAATTACAAGGAAATATATATATATATATTTATTCTTAGAATTTTTTAATAAATATGTAAAGCAATTTATTAAGAAAATTTATAGTTTTTAAGAACTATGTAAATTATCAAGCTATCTTAAGATAATGGATATTGAAACGTACTTTATTTTTTATTTTTGTTTGCAAAGAAAAAGGCTTCACAATACATTTTATAGTAAAAAATCTATCACGAATTGAAAACCTTATTTCAGTTTTTTCATTTGCATTTAAATATTCTTAATTAAAACAATAAACTTTCTCTCTCAAAAAAGATGAAATTTCAACATTTTTAGACATGTAATCATGCCCCCAATGCAATTTAACCTCAAAGTAAAGAAACTGATAAAATAAGGCTACATGTGAGAGTGTAAGGTTTTTCTCTTAAGGTCCAGAAATGAACTTTCTTCCCTTATCTATAAGTAAGCAAAAAGCACATCAGTAGTCCTAATGATATTAAATAAATACCACTCATAATTCATTTAATTGAAAAAAAAAATATCTTAAAGATATTGTCATGCTGATCACAACAGAAAGTCTTAATGGGAGTTTCCTAAACTTATCTATTTGTTTGCATAGAACTTCAAGTTGTTAATATTTGGATATCATAACTAGAACTAAAATTGCTAGAACACATTATTAATATCTTAAAGATATTGTCATGCTGATCACAACAGAAAGTCTTAATGGGAGTTTCCTAAACTTATCTATTTGTTTGTATAGAACTTCAAGTTGTTAATATTTGGATATCATAGCTAGAACACGTTATTTAACGAATTTACCGTTTTTTAGAAACCATCTGGTACACGTGATACAACAAAGGATTCATATTTTTGACAATTGACACAACGTTTATACTGGAAGTTTTTGCTTCATATTGCGTTTTATTTCATTTATTTACATAGCTGATAAATATCATAGAAATTTGTATGTTAGTATATTAGAATGTAAGAATATAAGTCGTTCTTTTCTCATCAATAAACATTTGTAATAAAATGAAACTAAAATACTTCTATTAAAATAATTCAAAAGCAGGTAAAGAAGAGGGGGCAAAATAAAATGAAAATATGAAGTTATTGGATCAGAATGAATCAAACATGCCATCACATTTTAAAAACGGTGCAAAATCTTATTTATTTATTCATTTCGATAGATTAGAATAAATTCTTGACAATATTAGAAAGAGTCTAATTTTAAAGGCATACTGCTCTGATTTAATTTCTACGGCAGTTACAATACCATTAACAGGTTATGTTTAAAATTAAGATTGCAACAGCTGGATAATCATATTTGTTCATAAGCTGTAATTATTACCTTTTAATGACGAAAGTTGCAATTTGAATATATTTATGCTTAAAAGGAATTGTTTCCTCGCATCAATTTAAAATAATTAGATGAACATTCTAAATTTATCACAAAAAATATTGCTGCATGCTACTAATTTTGCGGTCTCCATTATCTCTTGATCATATTTTCTTCTATTAACATGGACGTAAATTTAACATAAGAATGAGCGTTTCCAGAGAATAAATCAACATGAAGCCTATATGTAAAGACTATTCTAATAGAAACTTAATTTAATAACACTTAACTTATTTAGCAACACTGAAGAGGTTTTAATTTGAATATATTAACTGTTTTGCAATTAAGTGCGTAGCAACCATTTCTTCCTTCTTCAATGAGAAATGCCTTACTGCATATGCTGTTAAATACATATCCAAGGCAATGAAAATAATTTGAGATAGACTGAATGTAATTTCTGGTGTTGTTAGTGAAATCTTAATGATTTGGAAACCAGTGATGGTTGTGCTTCGTTACTCAGGTATTAATTTCCTTTTAGCAAATATAATATTTTACATCCTTTTATTTGTATCGCACATTTGTTTCTAATGTTTATGTCTAGATAAGCGTATAAATCGTTTATGTATCAAACAAAATCACATAGACATGATATTTATGAAGCATATTTTAAACATTTAAAAAATACATCAGAATGAATTTTTGAAGACAGGTATATAGTAACTTTCTTATAAGTTAATGAAAATAATTTCTTTTAATACATAAAGAGAAAGATCATAATATGATTACCATACTTAAGAATTATTATTATTTTGTTTATTGTTATGTAATTCTGATTGTTTATTAACGTTACACTCAGAAGCAACACGAAGGCTATTGGTGGCGGACTTCGTAATTTTGAGCCTCGATCATGTGACAAGGATGACACCTAAACTAGTATCTTCCTCTCCAAATTGCTGCACCACGCCTTGGAAGGACTTAGGACTTCTACGAAATTTAACTTGCATCAGTCCCGTATCATGGAGGGTTTATAATGCAATCTGAGCTCGAACTCTTCGACAAAAAAAATCTCGGCCATGACTACAAGTTTACTGCTTCAAAACTTTAAACTTATTTTTCTCATCTTTTTATTTTCCATGATAGACATTTACATAAAATGCTAAGGTCCTTTTTGGAATCAATATAAAAATTGGTTATTTTCTGGTTATTATTATTTGTATAGTTGATAATTCTGTGGCTGGTGTAAGAACTTAGTTAAATAGTTATTTTTTAAGTCTATAAAATTAGATACAGCTGGTATTTCAATAATTTTGGCAGTGTCTGAAAAAAATATTGTAAAACCATTAATAATATTATTACAATTAAACTCGTGCACAAGATTGTGACAAACACTTTTAAGAAATTAAGAAAAAGTGCTTGAAAATATTCGAATTATTAGAAGTAATAGGAATTTTCAAAATTTAAATACTTCGGGAAGAAAAATTTTAAATTGATTCTTTGCTAAAAAAGGAAATTATTTTTCTAATATGAATATTTTTTATGCGTTCAAATATGGTGAATAAGAACTATCTGAATTAAAAATCTAATTTCAAAAAAGTTTCTCACAAAGCACTGTGACCTCTTAAGTAAAATTAATATTTATGATTCTAAAATGCAATAGTATTACTTACAATTATTACAGAGCATTATTGAGATATTTTGTTATATTATTTTTTTGAATATTTTCTAAAGCAAAAAATCAAAATTATGTTTGAAATTTTTTAATTTAGGTTTGATCTTCTTAACTTAAGTAAAAACTTCTAGAATAAAATTTTATTTTCTGCAATTATTTTAGATTTACAGTAGATTTTATAACTTCCTGAATTGGTCAAAAAGTGCCTTTAAGTTCAAAAGTTCACATTTCTGACATCACAAATTTACGCTCAAGAACTCAGAGTTTAGATAAATTTATTATTTATTACCGTGGGTTTTCTAACTCTCAGTTAAATTTTCTATCTATAACATTAATCATAAATTTATCAAAACTTAAAAATCAAATAATATGCCCCAAGCAAACCTTTATAAAAGAAACAGTCAATGCAGATTCAGAACGTAATCCTTTATGAATAATTTATATTATAAATGATCCGATTTGCTTATCAACATGATTTGAAAACCTGCATAAAGCTAACAGCAAAATGCACAAATATATATCCCCCTTCCTTATAAACTTCACTTCTAAGCTTACATCGAATCGGTAAAGTAATACACTTGCTTCATTGTGTGAGATAAATCGGCACAAACCGCGACTATATATAGATGATATACCTATCTCTACCTTCATTACACCAGCTTTCCAGCGCAATTCTTGTCGCGTATATTAAGACATGTCTCTCAGCCTTACAACGTTCTAAGTCGTTAAAGGGGTTTTGCACGCATAAACGTAGGCACGACATCAGTCTACGTATCATAATATCACGCGTTTGTCTGCTGTTAATGGATAGCTGCCGAGAAAGGGATATTCAGGTCATACTCGAAATGTATCTTTATGACAGAGTATCGTCTAATGAAATTTCTATGGCAACAGTTGAAGGGCTTCCGACGGTATATTGGATTACAAGACTTCCGTTCATCATTAGTGATGCTAGGAAACAGAATAAAAGGCACTTTGATTTCACAATGGAGCTGTTTAGCTGTAGAGAATCCGGATTACCCTGCAGTGTAGTATAAGCTTTTATGTAGGATATTCTATTAGATTTGCTTTAAATTTAATTTAGCAGATTCAATTATGATCATAGGGCCATTTGTACCATGTGAATTTTGAGGAAATAAAGTTATGCATTAAATTGTTAAAATGAAAAATGATTTAATTTTTCCTTAAATGCACAGTACAAAAGAATGTGAGTTAGTAAATGCTTTCCAGCATTTAATGTTAAACTGTTGAAGAAAGTTAATTTAATATAAAAATAAAAAGTAATATACCAAAGAATTTAGAAATGTAATGCAATTCCGTATATTAGTTTATTACATACCATTCTATATTAAGGATTATTTGAAAAGTTTTTTAAGGTGTCAAAAGAGTTTTATATAACTTTATAACTGGAAACGTTTATTCACAGTTTATGTCAAATGATTTTTAAATGTATATAGTACAAATTGATAGATAGATTTGTTGTTTATGAGAACAGAATGATTAGATGTATTGCAAATTATTGAATCAGTAACAACTGAATTGTTTTGAATTCGTTTTTCTCTATCCAATTCACTGTTACAAATTTTTCAACTTACAAGTTTTTTGCACCACATTTAAAATGAATTAAATTGCATATAAAATTGATTTAATTATTTTTTTTTAATTTTAAAAGTAAAATGTATCTTTTTTTCCCAATAACATCAACGACTATCCATTAATTTTCTTTAACAACAAAGTCTTCTATTCTTAGATATTTTTGAAAGAGCAGATTAATTACATTTTATTGAAGTAATAGCCTTTTACTAAAATTCTACAATAATATTACTAAAATGTTAATCAACTTTACTTGCTTTGTAAAAGAAGATTTTTTGGAAGATTTGTAAAGGAAGTAAAAAAGTTTAATATTATATATATATATATATATATATATATATATATATATATATATATATTTTTTTATTTAATTATATATATATAATTTCTATTAAAGTATTACTTTTTTTTTTCAATAACATATTGAATTATCCTATTTAATGCTCATAAAATGTGTATTTGTATTAATTTATTAATTACGTCATAATTACGATATTCTGGATTTAATTATTTTAATTATTGCCTAATTATTACACAAGAACAGAAGACTAAATGTATCATATCATTTCAAAAGAAGTTCTAGTAATATTCCAACAATTGTTCTTCTCAATTATTAGAAGAGTATTTGAAATCAAAAAATGAAACTTGATATCATTTGGGTTTTGAATTAAAATAAGTACTTGAAAACCTATAAATATTTATAGTAAATTTTATCAGGTTCGTACCTCAACAAAGCAAAAATTGCTAATACGGTTGATTGAGACCATAATGAATGACAAATGCTACTTACTATCCTTAACCAAAAATAACCATAGACCAATTCACTTCTATTCAGTAATACAAAATCTAATAAAGATGTTTATTTATGTATAAAAGAAGTGTTGCTAGAGATATTTAATATAGGAAGAGGAAGTAAATTGATAAAAAATACATCATAACACGTATCACTGTCCGTATACAGACCTTTTTCACTTATTGCATTATACTTGATACATTCTTTATATGCATAAGACATACCACAGAGTGCTATAAAAGAAAATGACTCAATAAGTTGTATCTAGTAACAAATGTATTTTGTATGAAGTAAACAACGAAGTTACAGACAATTTTCTTCCGTACATTTATCTTAATTGTTAAAAAAGGACATCTAAAGATTAGAAATAGTCATCCAAAATCAAAAACTGTTATTTACAAGAAATGTAAACTTGCAGTATTAAATTTTACTTCTATAAAGTTAATGGTTTAGTTTACCATTGGAAAAATCTTTTACTATATACTAGATGTATTTTTTTCATAAGTGTTGTAGTTAGTATATGATTATATTCAAAATTTAGGTAAAATACATTACTTTATTCATATAATTTAGATTCATAGATTTCGAAAAAGAATATTACAACTTGTAATTCGAAATCAGGCGTCTTATAAGTTTTCCCTTTTTTTTTTTTTTCCTATCCAACTCGGAGTTTTATTAATGCATTATATATCTGGGGATATAGTAAAGAATTAATTAATAATAAAATTAGCCTAGATATGTGGATATAATTGATTTTGCAAATTAATTGTTCCTAATGAGCATATTGTGATAAATTACAGGCATTACGTTGATTTGTTTAGCTTCAAGAAGCCGTAGATTGAAGTAATCCTCAATACCGATACCGTAAAGCTTTATTTACTTTTCCTGGGTTGCATAAATTTTAATTATTAATAAAATCAGTCCAGATAAAAAAATAACATTTATTTATTATTCTTAAGAATTCACTACATTATCATCATTCAGATTTATACATTTCTTCCAGGCGCTTCTTGACCTTTCGGAAGGCACATTGTTTAACTCAGCAGATTTTTTTTTGTACACTGTATCTCCATATCGTGGGTTACTTCATCCTGCGGCTGCCTGAAAATAAATAAATTTATTTTAATATCTGTAGCTTACAACATTATGTACATAGGAATATGTTAACATTCTGAATAAATGTTCTCTTAATATTTTGAATATTTATTAGTAATAATTAAATTTTGAGATACCCCTATGTACAGATGATAAGGGTTTCTAAATAAATTTTAAAAACAAAATGATGGAATATATATTTTTAAGTTTATTAGTAAAACCAAAGTTTATTCAAGAACTTAATTTTTTATAACCTGTTATTGCAGTATTTAGAAACTATAAAGAGTTCCTAAATGTAATATCTAATTATAGCCTAAAGTTGTAAGAAATTTATTAAAAATGTTAGAATGCTAAAAGAAAAAATATTTTATTGCTTCTCAAAAAGATACGAGGAAAGAAATCATGCTCATCCCGTACAGTTTTTCTTTTTGTGAAATTCACAGCTAATCTCAAAATTTAAAAGAAAGAAACCTTAAATACCTAGTATCAACCACGAGCTACTATATCGCATTATAATAACTATTTTTGTAGTTATTTATATATTTTGAATTTTAGATGCAAAAAGTTCTAACGGAAGAATGATAGCTTTTAATTTAGGCCTAATAGGACAAAAAAACATCAGATGAAATTACCTAAGCTCTCTACGGATTCTCGCGTTTTCTTTCCCTTTCAATTAACGTTTTGGGATACTTTATGACGTTTTTGATTTGAGACCCCCCCCCCCTTCCTTTGTGAATTAATTCGTAAGTTCTTTTAAATCAGTATTGCTTCATATACTGTATTAGAAATGTAGTTAACAATAGAGGAAGATTCGATAGGCAGTTTGAACGTGTTGAAAATTCTAAGAGGAAATACAATGCTTGCGAGATTTTATTGCTCTTAAAATTAGTCCCTAAAGGTTAGGTGATTGACGAAAAGCTGATATTTAACTCAGGTATAAGTATATAAAAATTATTCTTGACTCGGTTCTACTTTTATCATTATTGATATTAGTATAATTTTATAACTATAATCATTGTATGAGGTCGAGAGTTAATTACCACTCCACATTTGTAAAACGAATATTTATTTTTGATTAATGTTAGAGAGAATAAACGTATTTTAAGGATTTCCATTTCTGACTGCTTATTGACTGAATATTTAGTGCGTTTGTATGGACTATATCCTAAGTAGTGAATCAGGAACTTTGTAGTATTTAAAGGTATGTCAAAAAAATAGATGGCAGATCTCGAAAATTATTTCTCTGTAATTAAATTGCACAACATTATATTTAGAAAATTAAATATTTTCTGATGTAAATTGATTTAATTAACAATAACTTGTTTTTTCTTACTGGAACACAATACATGATTAGTTAATCTTAATATTTAATGAGCATCTCGTTTTAAATGTTGCGCGATTCGTCTTCTGTAGCCATCGTATTGCAACTCAGTACATTGTTAATTAGTAATAAATAAGCAAATCAGATATAAATGAAGAATAATATAGAGATATTTAGATATGTATTATTTATTGTTTAAGAAATAGGGTGGTTTATTAAAATGTTTGCGGTTAATGAATTGCTCATCTAAACGGATGTTAATTATTTCAAAATTTCTACTTTCTATAATAAGAGTACAAATTTTTACTCTAAGATAATTTTTTATTCGACTGTTAAATTAGTACAAAAATGTATAAATGAAGGAAACATCATTTGAAGTAATTGCAAGAATATAGAATTATATTGGTAGTATGATTTCGTAATAAAAAGCTATGAATTAAATTTGGAATATCAGATTTTAAAATATAAGCATTTAATATAAACAAATAATCATTTTACAACAGGAAAGCTTACGAGATATAAAACCATTAAGTTTAATTCATTCAGTGTTATTTGTTACAAATATATGCAAAAAAAATTGCTTTAGATTATCGTATTTTGACTTTTATGGAACATTCCTTCTTGTCTTACAATTTATAAACTTTTTAACAACGCTATAACAAAAAAAACGAGAAATCTAAAAAGAGAAATTTTTGGCTTTTTATTATCAGTAATTTTATCAAAATTAAGTTTTGCATTTTTTTTAAATTTAATTTAATACTAATGAAGAGTTTCCTATACTTGTTTCTTAAGAATAATTTTTACTTCATAACTATAAAGAATTGTTTTATCAAAGCTATTAAATTATGTATTTTGTGAAAAAAACTCTGAAGCACAGTTTAAAACCTAAATTACAAAATGTTCTGTTCTTCGAATTTGTACTACGTGCCATAGCGTAGTGGCACAAAAAAATCCCATAACTTTTTAACTTTTGCAGTTTTTATTACATCTTGATTAAAATATCACAGCTAATAGCTCAAAGGAAAATTAATTAAATTTGTAATATATTAAATAATTTACTTTATTAACACAGTAATTAATTTCTAAAAATTTTACTTACTGAAAAATTATTTATTGCAGAATTAAATGCAGAATATTGTAAATAGTATTTGTTTCAATTTCTTATTCTAATCCGATTATTTGTTCCAGAGATATTCGGGAAAAATTTTAAGGTTACAGATAACAGATAAATTCTCTTTCAAATAACTTATTTGCTAGGTATTAAATAGTTTTTTTTTTGTAGTTACATTTTAATATTTATTTTACAAATAGGCTTTTATTAATTTATTTTGTATTTATTACAACATTGGGAATACGTTTGTTAGCGTTTGTTAGGAATATCGCTGTTAGTTCAAAAATTAGACAAATTGTACATTTTTGTATTTTGAAATACTGCGTGATAAATGTATTGGGCTTTGGTTGTAAATTAGTGTACAGTTCCTTAAATGGTTTCATCTTCCGTATTGAAATTTCAACCAACATTATTTCATAAGTTATTGGAAATAATTTCATAGAAATTGAGATTTAAAATATTCTAAAGGTAAACGATCCAGTTGTACAAATTTTTTTATGATGTATTCACTTTGTTTATAATTACATTCAGTAATTCATATTTTGAAGATAATTTAACTTTATTTTTTTTTTTATATTCTTAGAATTAGAAATTAATTAATATCAATTTGTGTAAATACGTTTAAAAAGTATTACGCAGAATTTTATATAGTTTAAATGTTTGCGACATACTATAATTAATAGATTGAGCTCTATATATTTCTCAAAACCTATTACTCGCAGCGTTTTAAGAAGAATCTTACAAAACTTGGACTTACTTATTGATAAGATATAAGAAGATATGCAAAAAAAAAGTTGCATCATAATGCAATTTTTTTAAGTGAATTAAATATGTTAATTAATTTATCCATTGTTTTTATTATTTATTTCTTCTTGAGTCGTTTACAGTTATATACATTTGGTCGTAAAATACGATTTTACTTAACTTAAAACGATACAAAATACGTTATTTTCAAAAAAATATAGTAAAAATTATTTTTTTAAAAAAATTTCTTAAAATTTTGTATATAAAAATGTTTTTAAAATCTGCTACATTTAAATTATTGTAATAAATTGGAGATGGTTTTCATGCCTGAAAATCAACATCCATATGGCTGTGATACTAATGAAGTGGCCGCGGTAACTTAGTGGTCATTGTTTGTATTTAGCGTTGTTTCCAATGACTCATGAGTTCAAGTCCTGAGGCCACTAAAGATTCCCTGTGTAGCGGAGATGATGACCAGCTTAAGGCTCCATACCCTCCTCTTAGTGTATTGTGAAAGTTTGAAGATGAAGTATTACCTCAGGAGTCACTCTCGTCACTTGAACGTGGTTCAAAATTACAAGGTCCTTCACCAATATCCCTCGTACTGCTTCTAAGTGGAAATTAATGAGAAGTCAATCAACTGATACTGATGAAAAATAACAACGATAGGAAATAAAAAGTATTTACTTGATATTTGCCAGTTATTTATTATTAATGAAAATAATTGAAAGCTAAATTAATATTCAGTCACAAAAAAGGAAACTAGTTATTTTCTCAGAATTCCTAATAATCACTTTACCAAATAGTAGAAGTAATATTTCATCCTTAATGCGGTTAAGATTTTCCAATAGGCTTGTAAAGGGCCGCAACAGCTGGAATAAAGGGTAACTTGTAAATGGGCGGAGAAAATAGTTTATACTCCCTAGCGTCTTCGCAGAAGTACGAAGACTGATCACTGTCAAAGAGATAGCATCTCTATTGTTTCGAAGGTACGTGTATGTTCGTTGACAATGATGAATAGAACCACTTTGAAAATCAATCCATGTTGAGATAAGATATCAAGGTTCAGACAATGTCAGAGCCGCAATTACTTTTTTTACGTAAGCCACTTCATTAAAAAAGATGAATTGCGATTCACGTATATGTCCATCATTTCTGTCTATGGATATGAAAAGTATTTGTGTTTTAAATTATTGTTATGATTAATGAAGGATATAAGGAAATAAGTCAAAAATTTTTGAAAAAAACATACTGACATAAAGTGATGAGTAATTTGATGTAGCCTCACTAAATGTCATTTTTCAGTAGTATACGGATTGATAAAAATATTTTTAATGACTATTATAATAATAAAGTTGTACATATTCAGCTTTCCTCTAAATTAAATATAACTCTATTTTTCTCTTAATTTAAAGTGTAATTTCATTATATAGGAATTTTAAATGTGTGTTTTTGTATATATCTTCATTTTTGAATAATTCCCAACTTTCAACTTTTAAAATACCTGTTAAAATTATTAATTATTTCTGTGGATTTCTTTTAGTATTTTAAGGCAAAAATATATGTAATTAACAAAATATATTTATATGTGGCTGATTACTAATTTTATATTCATCTGTAACGAACACAATGCCAAATTACAGATGTTAATTTTGTAATTCAGTTGAAAAACATAGATTTTTCAATACATAGAATCTATTTGTCAGTACATAAGAATCAAAATATCAGTAAATAATGCATCTAGAATATTTAGCCACTTAATAAGAGCTTACAGATGAAACTAAAATGAATATTTTAATCAAAGATTTGGTATTCAAGTAATGTATGGATTTTTTTTTGTACTCTGTGATAAAACAGTATAATTTCTATGACACTGTATTTTACATTAGTTAGTTTTTTCTCCACTTTTCAATTAAAGGTATTGCTGCACAAGCTTGAAACTTACAAATATGTATTTGATATATGAAATCCTGGAGAAAAGCAAATGAGTTATTAAAAAATACACAATGCATCATTCAAGTGAAGACAGTTACGGAATGACAGAAATTTATGAGTAAACATTGGAAACTCTAGAAAAAAAAATGTTAATTACATTGTAGTGTATAGTTTTCTTTTAGATATATATATATATATATATATATATGATACTCCCACTGCCACTTGGTTTCCTCTACGTAGCGAGTGTATTCAATGCTAATCAAAACGTTTTGATAAAATCTTGTAACATCGTTGGTTATCTATCATTTGAGCAACTATTGTAAATTCAAAACTTGTTAAATGACTTATTGATCTTATATTTTAAAACTTGCATTTTTTTTAGGAAAAAGTGCAGATTTTTTGGAAACACATTCCATGCAAAAAAGTTTTAAATTCTGGATTTTTCTGTTTTGTAAAATATTTTTAGAGCTCTTTGTATAGACCAAAAATAACTGTCAAATATGAATATCAAAACATAAATTAAGCTAATTTTCAAACATGCATTTCGATACAAAAATGAAAGATTAATTGATTTTATTAACGTCGCACTAGAAGCAACTCGAGGGTTATTAGCGACGGACCTCGTCATTATAAACTTCGGTCAAGTGACTAGGACTACGTCTGAGCTGGGACCCACTCTCGAAGCTTCCTCACCACCACACCAACGGAGGAACTTGGAGCTTAGACAGATTTAACGTGCATTAGCACCAGCTACTCGGCGTGTCTCTAATGGCCTTTAGGATCGAACCCACTACTCGATAAAACCACCGGACACGAGGCTACGACCATGAAAAATATGCTACTACAGCCACACAATGATGGAATAAAAAAATCCAGAATAATGTACAAATACGACAATCGAAGTATGAATGATAGCTTAATAATTAATAGCAAACTAAGTAATAAACTATACCATTCTAAAAATACAGTATTTCTAAATTTCAATATACAGGTTTAGTGACGTGGAATGATAATACAACAAATATTGTCCATAAAATACACTCAAGTTTAACATTGTCTTTGCGTAAACCGAATCAGTGATACTCCAAAAATAACCCAATTAATGTAATCCATTTTTTCATTGAATAAATGAAAGACAAGATCAATTAGTATTATTTAATGAAAGGAGATCAAACGGTTACTAATAAGAAACACCAGACGTGGAGTCATCAGACGATTAAACAAGTGCTTGGCGGTAAGTAGATATCTAAATTTCTACAATATAGAGTTTAATTTCATTGTGTAAGGACAAAAAAATTTACTATGATTCCAAAGAATCATTTGGAAAAATCCGTGAAGTGGTGGATTATCTATCACTTAAAAGCAGGATAGACAATCATGGAAGCAGCGTGAGATGTGTGAATATTCGAGACAGATAATATCTGCAATCACATGTTCGATATCGATCTTGGATTCAATTTCAGAACTTCGGAAATGTTCTAAGGTAATCTAGACATTGTTGTAAACGTATACTAAATGCTTCTCAAGTTCGATACAGGGCAATAACTTCCTATTGTAATAGGAAGACTATTACTCGCAGTTAAGATCAGAGCTTACAGATGCCATTGAAACTGTTGTATCATGGCAAACTGTACACAAAAGGCGTATAGAAACTCCTTTATACGAGAAACCCTAAGTTAATCGTCTTCACATCTGAATTTAAGAATTCTTACATCTAGAATGATCAGGAACCGAAATCTTTCTTCAAAAATTATGGAATGACATCTTTTCGGTTGTGCACATGTGATGATATCGAGCAAATATTGATGATTGTACGCCTCTACGCATTTTAAACAAAAGATTTGTGAATGGCAAAAAATAGAGGAATGTTACCTTGTGTAAGATATTTAAAAGGCGCATATAGATCTGATTATTTATTCATTAACGACAATACGCAATCACATCGAGCAAACCTCGTTCACGAATTAGTTCCTTGCAAGTGAAGCCGTTGCGAATAGCCATGGTCAACAAAATCTCGTATCAGAATCCAATAGAGAACTTGCAAAATTACCATAGAAAAACAATTGCAGAGACACATTCGCCTTCTTCTAGAGATAGAAATTTGCAGATGACCTTATTTGTGGAGGAGGGGAGCTACATTCTTCACGCTGAGGTTAATACTCCGAATCTGAATGTTGTATATATACAAAGGCCTTTACGCAGTCTTTTATTTAGCCCGTTGTATATATAAAATGACTCTACAAATACCAAAAAAATAAATAATAAAAATAAAAATAAATAAATAAATGTCGGCTATGGTTTTAAATGTTGTGCATGAACAATATCCAGATTAAGAGTATTTACAATCTTGTTGTGATAGCATTAATTCACTTTGTGATATGTGTGCACAAGTCAAGGGAGATCACATTTCATATTTCATTCAAACGTCTTAATATTTTTTTTAACTCTCCTTGTCGCATGTTATTGTTATTTTTATTATTTTCTGCTGCAGTTTTATATCATTTGCAGTTTTCTTAACTATTTTTAATTTATTTATGTGTTAGGATGCTATGTATATCACTCAACAGAAATTCATATTAAAGAGAACTAACAATTTCTGAGAAATTTGTACTTTTATGCATATAATGATAATTTTGAGCATGAGTGTATATATGTATATTGTTTTTTTCTACATAAAATCACAAGAGAAAAATAATTTTTCTATCATTTTTCATGAATTATTTTCCTTTATAAAATATTTTTGTTTGATATCTAAATCATACAAAATACAAGCTATTAATAAAACAAATCCTAAAGGGCTCTCATTAAATTTTGCTGTTTCATCAGAGATTTAATCGTCAAAAAATGACTTTAAGCAGCTTTTAAGGAACTGAAATTTTGGAAGTAATTAAATGATGTTATATTTTTTTTTTTTCTTAAGTGCAAATAAATGTATTCTATAAATACGTTGACAAATAAACCTCTGTGTGCGTAATCAATAAAGCATATTTCCCTATCTTCATACAAAAATAATATACAAAATACAAAATAAGAAAAGGAAACAATGACATCTTTCACTTTTACCACTTGCCAGTGTCGGTCGAATCTTGTACGGGTAACTCAAACGTACGACTTTTGAGTCGCCCAAACTAAGTTGAGACAGGGGAAATATCTCAAGAAGTATATTTTCTATTTTTTGAAGGCCAAACTGAGCTCGTTTTCTTTCGAATAGACCCTTAACATAGGATTTGCTTACTTCACAATAAATGGCAACTTTTGTTCTTCAGGAGGGAGCACAATTAGTGCGGCATGCCAAAGGAAGAGATATTTAGAACAAATTTGTTTTTCTTTATTTCTCATTATCATTTTTCGTGAGTTTTATGAGTAAAAGACATTTCTTTACATTGTCTGATTCAGACGTTGATGAAAAATAGTTACACTTTAAGCTTTTCAGGATGTAAAATGTTTTACGTAAGCTTGTGTGCAATGCTATGTTTTGGTATATATCATACATTAAAGGACTTATGAAATCCGTAAATTCAAATTCATAATGTTCTACTAAATTTACCTTGAGTTTATTCTATTTAGCTTAAAAATTAATATTCCGATTGATTGATTTTGTAATAATTGAAATATTTCGAGTGAAAAGTAAGTGTAGTCCATTATTTTCCACTGTAAATTAAAACATTATAAAAATACTTCATTATTATTATCTAATATTAATTTTTGTAAAATAAAAATTTTTCAACCTTAAAATTGATATAATTCATAAAATTAAGCAGGATTTTTTTTCATATTTGAAGCATTTTTCTGCGTCTAGGGTTTAATAATAATATTCATTTAATCACTTCAATAAAACTCTTCAATAAATAGGAATAATTCCACAATTCTGATCTAATATCTGACAAACAATTTTATGCAAGATTTTATACCCAATCTATGGAACAGTCAGTGAAATTTGATGGATTTAAACAAAAATGGAAAGAATAAAAGCTAATAAAACTACAAACAAAATTCTGCCAACAAATTCAAAAAATAATTTTCAATGTTTGGTAAAATCTTATAATGGAAAAACTTTTGTGAAAAATTATCTGTTTAATTCTGTTTACTAATTATAAGTAATTTTAAATTATATTTTATCATATATTGACATAATTTATGTTCATTTTATAACTTGGACAAAAATTTGTATAATTTATAAGTATTTTCATTTCATTCTTTGTTTTATTAAAAACAGTTTAAATATTTGTGGCTCCTAAATTTATGCTTTAAAATGCATTTGTGTAATAGTTTTTGTCTAGTATTATTTACATATGTCTTCCCACGTATATATTTAATTTCAATATTCTCTCACCTAACCTAAGAGAATTTTCAATTTTCATGAATACGTTGTTTTTAAATTAACGGAATTCCTTAGTTGAGTTTTATTAAAAAAATGTCTTTTTGATAAACAGGTTAAATTTTGAATAATATTTGTACTACTACAGCAATTGCTAAAGCATTTTTTTTTTCAATATTTTGCTAGATTTTTTCTTGTGTAAAAAAGTAATTCATTTTGCTCTTAAGATTTTCATGATCTGAGTGCTTATTTAGAATCATCATTCGCTTTTCTTAAACATAGTTTAAATATGCCTCATAAGTCGGAGGACGACAAAAGCACCATAAAGTATTTAAATACATAGATGAATAATATTTCCCTTTCTCCTTCAGTTAACACGAAATTCAAATCATCATCATTTCTATCTGATATAACTAAGGATTTGTATTGATAAAATTATCTAGGACTTCCTCTTTTCTTCTTTATTTGTGAGTTCTTTTCATCTTTGTTTCGTTTTCACTTTTTAACCTTCTTTCAATTTTAGTTGCATTTTCAGCTATCGTTCTCTTTTATCTTTCATCAAATCTTTCCATTTCTTCGATGCCATTACTTAAAGAACACGTTTCATTTGCCATTCATTTATCCTTTCCGATTTTTCTTAAAGATGGAGACTAAACAAGGATCAAGCAAATCTCAAAGATGAAGATTTGCCGGCTATTGTTGGCTACCTTTTGAAGTACTTGGAGTCAGCATTTCTTTTGAATTTGTGCGTTACTTTTATATTCTCTTGATCTACTGCTTATAAGACTTTGCACTTTGTTTCCTTTCTATATTTACTTCTTGCTTCCGAAATGATAACAATAAATCAATATTAAATAATACCAATAAATAATAACAATTTTGCTCTTGATATATATATTTTATTGAAATTCTAGCATCAAATTTTGAAAATAAAAAAATACAAATTTTTGAACTGAACTTTATATTATAATTTTAGAAGAAAAGCACAGAAAAAATAATTTTTCTAAAACCTTATATATATATATATATATATATATAAGTGTGTGAGTGTGAGCTTGAGTGTATGTATGTACATAGTGCGTTAATTAACTATAAGGCCACTAACAAATTTGCAAGTTTCTGAAGAAGACATAATATGCAAATTTTAAACGTGTGTATTTTAAATGGATCGGGAAATATTTTCTGTACACACAGCAAATTTAAAAATTAATCTAAATTTTACTAAATACTATTAACTTCTCTAAAAATTAAATAAGGTGTATGTCAAGAAATTTTAAGATCATCTGAAAAAAATTAGAATATTATATGTCACATCAGAATCATTATAAGATTTATGTGATAGTATCTCATGACCGCATCACCTGAGAAGGATAGTTGCAGGTTTTCATTGTGTCATCCAAAAATTATTAGATGATCCCTCGGAAGAAGAATTATTTGAGAATGAAGTGAGAAATTTTTTACTTTCTATGAGTACTGGTGAATCTGAAAGAGAAATATCCAGGTCAATTCAGCGTTCAAAAACTACTATTCACAATGCGATAATTAAAAAAAGATATGATTCAAATAAAATAAAACAATCTGAAAGAAAAAGGAATTTTACAGCAAGTTCTGACTGACAAATGTTTCAACCATCAACAATAAAAGGTTGTTCAACTCGTAAAGACATTTTAGAAAGAAAAAAAAAACTGCTCATGCCTCAAATTCAAAGAGGTTAAAATCAAATACCAATATATAAGTATAAAAATGAAGAAAAAAACGAAGTTATTGAAATATTACGAAGAAGAACAACTGACTGATGGGGCTAAAAATACTGTATCATGGAACGCTGAGTGGAAACATATTATATTTTCTGATAAAGATAAATTTATCCTTCACCGTCCCAATATATACAAATAATGTTGGCAATATGCATACAACAATATATATACAAGCAATAGGAATATATACAAAAAGTATAATATATGCAAACAATAGGAATATTTAAGTCGAAAACGAGAGGAGAATCGGTAATAATTTACTGAACCTTAAGTGTCGATAGATTGTGAGATTTATAGTAAACTGCGGGAGTTGTGGAGTGTGCACCAAATCAAGTTATGCTGTATGATCATTTGATACCATTTGGGTCTTTACTTGGTGTTCTAACTATATATTTATGATGAATAATGCTTCTTACCATACATAGAAATACACTTAGAATTATTTTAAAAAGGAAAAGTGTGTGTGTTAATGTTTTGCTTTGGTCAAATCGAAGTATAGACTTGAAACCTGAGGAAAACCTTTAAGGCATATTATTAATGCTAATGATAAATAGATTTCATCAGCCCATAAACTGGAAGTGGTCATAACAAACAAATTGCACAATATTTTTGAAAATGAAGTTAACTACCTGATCATTTTTTGACAGGCAGAGTGTTTGAAGTATTCACGAAAAGGGGAGAACCTCAATTTCAGAGTAGTTTTCATACTTGTTTTTATATTTAGATATTTAGGTATGTAAACATATAATTTTTTAACAGCAATTTTTCATTTATCTCTAATATTTTTGAAAATTTATTCATTTATTATATTGCTCACAAAGTTTGAAATCTTAAGTATAACAAATATGTTGTAAAATGATATTCCATTTTTTAAAATTATATTTGGAACCTGTGTTTATTGATAAAATTTTCAAAATTAAAATGATCCTAAAATTGTTTAACATATTATACACACACACACACACAAATATCATTTTACAAC
>BMAW01122883.1:0-16268 GCA_019974015.1 Nephila pilipes | reverse complement strand
CACACACACACATATATATATATATATATATATATATATATATATATTCAGAAATTAACTGTATTCTAAATTTACATTTTTTCCCAAACTAGATTTCTGTTGCCAAGAGATATTGACCATTTCCGTAAGAGTGCCAACTGGTGCAGAAAGCATAAAAGGGAAATGGAAAACTATTAATTTAATTAAATAATTTATTTAAAACTAATATTTTAGAGATTTTCTCATTTACAATTAGTTAACTAGGTCAAAAGAAAGAATCGTATAGTAGAAAAAGATGCTCTGTTCATAGAAGAGAAATATCATTTCCTGAAATGTTTCATTTTCGTTATTTCTTTAACAAAAAGAACTTAGTAAAAATCTTCAGCAGTACTCTTATTGAGGTGGAACACTGTTTCAACGTCCCGCATTTGAGGATTATGACAAAGTCTCAGCATGTTCTGAATGTATGATTGAGGGGTCATGTTCTTCAAGGCATATTCCTTAAGATATCTCGTTCATGTTCTCTGCGAAAAACAGAGAGATTTTTGACTTGTTGTATATGAGAGGTCCGAAGCTTGAGTTTGCTGTCAAATTTCAAGGTCATCTCCTTTAGTGTCTTTGCTATTTGGCGGACTGTAGTGTCCGAACTCAGGTGGATTATTTTGCAGATGGTCACTTCTTCTTAATGCATTACTTGGTTCCAGAATGTAGCAGTCGTTTTACAACACGTCTCCACCCAAACATTGCATAGAATTTGGAGTGGGTTGAATTGAATCCATAATACATATCCGATTAATGCGTGGTTTATTAACAAACTGAGAGCAGCTCCCCTAGGCTGAGAACACTTGTCATTATATATCCCATGGAATATTCAAGAGTACTGATTTACAAACGAAAAATTTATTCTGGAAGGCTTTAGAAATTATAATGAAAAACAAAGAATAATTTAATACAATTTTTGCATAAGCTTTCAACGCTGTCATCATTGGTTTTGAACCCGGGAACTCTTTGTCTATAAATGAGCATCTTATATATTTCAATGTTTTCTTAAATCATTTTCCTTTTCCACTTTTATCAGCACACTTATATTCCATTAGCAGAAGTAAGTATAGCAATTATGTTAAAATATTTGGAAGAATATAACATTTGAATTATTTTTAAGAGAGATCAGAGGTTTTTTATTTATATAAACTGAATGTACCATATTTGAAACTATTTCTTTTACACTTGGTTTTATACAGGAATAATGTTGTGCATAATACAAATTAACATAGAGCCATGTTGAATATATTTAAATATTTACAAAGCCTTTCTTTGATAAAGTCTTAATATTTTGTTACTCAACATTTTTTTTTAAGATTTTATAGATCAGTAACTGGAATTCTGAAATTACACAGAATGTTTATTTGTTTAATATAGCCCTTTTTCTTTCTAAAAACGTGGATGGTTGTAAATCTACATTACTTGTAAATTTAATCGTATAAAAATATTTACTATTCTAAGAAAAAGAGATATTTCTAAAATTGTAGTTAAAGAACTGTTGAGAAAAAAATATTTCTACTTATTTTGTATTTTTTTGACACAAATGCAGAAATCCTGTTCTGTAAAGGACGTTCATTCATTATAATAATGCATTTTAATCACTATATGAAAACAAAATTATACAGGAGAAACATTTTAATTACTACTGCATTAATTTATTGAATATCATTCATATGGTGCGCATTAAACAAATATGAATAAAATGCATTTACAAATCACGTTTTGATCCAAAGAACTAAATTTTTTATACTTAAAATAAAATAAAATTTATAAAATCTTAAGATACTAAACTAAGGTTCCTACGTAATAACCGAACAATTATGAACCATAGCCACTTACTTTAAATGAGACCAAAAGAAGTACTAACTCCTCAAGAATTTTCGTATTACATGTTATTTTATATTTAAAAAATTATTTTCAAACATTTTATTCTATTTTTAATTTAAAGTTCAATTTAAATTTATTTTTACTTATATTTACTTAATTCCTTTGAGTCTGTAAATTTAAGACAAAAAAGCAATTACGTAGCTATACATGTCAACTCAATTTAATATTTTTAGTGTTAGGGCCAGGTCTACAAGTTACCCATAAGTCCATCACTACTTGAGAATGCCATAGTATCGTATTGTTATCAGATGATAGGAAATGGGTTAAAATTTAAGTACAAATTTTAATCAGGAAAGATTTCACATGCACAAGCATATGAATATATCAAGCTAAATAAAAGCTTATATAAAAATAGTGGGAGTAAGGATAGTTAATTATGCCAGAAATTAAACATAGTTGCGTTAATATCATTTTCAAATAAAGTGAGAATACAATTTTGCCATCATTTTCTTTTTCTGAAAATCAACTACAGGTTATAAGAGATTGTAATCTGTCATTGAATGCAAGTAATGCAACTGTTATTAGACAATAATCTAAAATATTCACAATAATTTACTCTATCAGTCACATTAATAATTTTAATTTTAGAATTAAGAAACCTTAGAATTGTAACTTTCCTTAATTTTTTTGAACGTTTTTTGATGATACTAGACTTTGTTTTTGTCAAAAGTAAGTAAACTTAATAAATAAATGATTTATTTAGTATTTATACATGTGGAGATATATAACTACATCTTCTGGTTTATTACTAAATTCATTTTAAATGAAACTGCAACTGTTTTTAGTTTCTTTTTCTTAGTCATAACTTTGTTATATTAAAAAACGCTTAAAAAATTTATCTTTTTTTTTTACTACTTAATTTATACTTTTGTAAGTTTATTGTTGTGCTTCAGAGTGATGAAAAAATAATAAATTTAGATGAGAAAAAAAATTACTGTATGTAACTTTGAATAGCTTTTGAAAAAAAAAAATATATTTAAAACTATCATTTAAAAATAATTTTTTCTTTCTTTTTTTAATTGTTAGACAAGTATAAATTAATTATCTTTCTTTCACTTTCTCAATTCACTGTTAATCATATTTTAATTCTAAAAGTACGAATAAAAAAAATTTGCGAATATTTTAAATATTGATTCCATCAAGAAATAAGAACACAACATCTATATAAATAAAAAAAAACCTTCAAAAATATATTGTAAATATAATTTACTTAAGTACAATTTCTATACAAAAAAAATTTTTTAATCAAACGTACTGGCATTAGTGAATTAATCAATAAGGAATATATTCTGCAAAACATATATGACTATTTGTAATACAAATCCACTTAAAAAATAGATATTAGGGAATGAAAGCTTACTTTAAATATATTTTTTATTTGCATAGTCTTTAGAGAAATATTATATTATAATCAAATGTAAAATAAAGCATATTCTTTCTAAATTATTCACAATGCTTATAAGTGCATTGCAAATTTCATCATCAAGAATTTACTGTTATGCTTGTATGCAAAATTTAAGTATGGTTAAGTAATTTAATTAATGGTACATTTAATATGTTATGCATTTGAATTTATAACTAAATCATCCCAAATGACATTCAATTCAGTATGTTAGTTCAAATAGCACATTTTGTAGCGTTTGAGTGAACAGTTTAATTCTGCAATCAGTTACAGTCTACAATTTCAACCGAAATCACCATTGATGGATCGTCGAAGAATGCTGAAGTCAATGTCTCGTAATTATTGAAACCAGGCTATCACGAATCAACAGCGCGTTCATTTCAGTCTAACTCCTAAATCAAACCTTAACATTTAAGACATTAATGTTAATATAAGCAACGGTTTCTGAGGCGAACTTATGATGATTGTGCTGATTATTGCTTCAAATTGCTTAAAATTAACATATGTAAATTATGTAAATCTTTTACAGTGTCTTTCAAGCATTGTACAATAATGTTCATTATTGCGATTAAGATTGGAGGTAGAATTGTCGGAAGGTAGGAAGAAATGTCAAGTATAAATCCAAATATGTACAATCAATGCAACTTTCTAATGTATGCTCCTTAAAATTACAATATCCTGTAAAGGACCGTACAATTTATTTATCTATTTAAATGTTAATTTATTTAGCATGCATGAAACAGAAAAATTTCATTTGCAATATGCATAAAACAAATGATAAATAAATGCAGTTGTATAAGGAAATGCATGTGCAACTCTTCCCTGTCATTTACTTCAGTGGTCATTGTTGATCTTAATTAAAATATCTGTAACTTTCCTATTAATTTAACATACGTTAGATAAATACTAACACATTTTATATATTCTTCAAGAGATGAATATGCAGTATTACTCTCTTATTCTAATTTCCCACAAATTGACTGTGAGTGAATGAGTGAAAGTGAAGTTTAATGACGTAAAAACCAGATGAGGCTATGCTGCGCCAAACAAGATGTAATAGTGTTCTAGACGATGAAAAAAAAATGGAAAAAAGTAAAAATTTTGACAAGAAAGATATTTGAAAATATAAAAGGATCTCTAGGGTATCCCGGGAGCGTGTCACTCTTATTTATTTAAGAAAGTAAATCCTGTAGGAAAGAAAAAAAATCATTAGAGTGTCTCAGGGTAATGATGCTCGTACCTAACTAAAGAATACAAGCACTGAGATCCCCTGATATATTCTCCAAGGGCAAAGTCCCTTGCTAGGTACTGCCACAGACACTAGGTACGCAATTTAGTCGTCTCTTACGACATGCATGAGTTACAGTGGGACTATTCTTTCACTCCCGGTCACCGCACTGGTGCTCAAATCGCTTGAATTATAGTTTAAATGAAAATCAAAATTCAAGCTATCCAACACACTCGGGTTCAAGTGAGTTTAATCACAGAAGCTGAGAGTTCGAGTGGTTAGAGTTTCGAGTGGATTCCTACTAATTTGTACCCCCGCTAAATGGTACTTAAGCACCGTCGTTCTGATATCGATTTGAAGGCATACTTTTCTATCATGCGCCAACTACCGTCTAATCATATCTAGGTATAATATTAAATTCTTCATCTCCTAAATATGTTTCCACAAATCATTTCATTACACTTCCTAAATTCAACCTAAATTGTATATACCCAGTTTTATTTGAATGGAAGCGAATTAAGAATTTAAACAATATCATAAACACATGTGTTTCTTGAAGCGAAAATTAGGAATTGCCCAACATTATATATGTAAATATTCAAAATGCGATAAAGTGAGTAGAAACACTTTTAAAGCAAAATGCTTTAGAACAAGAAATTTTAAACACTTCATGTGCAATGAGTTTTGTATGTAATAACCAAACTAGGTGTAAAATCTATCCAATGTAATAATTTATCATATAAATACAAAAAATCTAAGAAGGAAGGAAGGAATGTTAGAAGAAATGATATCTAATAAGAGCTCCAGAAAATCACTCGATGTCGTCATGAAGAAATGAGCGGAAAATTGGTTTTCCGAAAATATAGAGAAAATATTTTTAATAATTAAAATTAAGAAATAAGAGTCAAAAAACTTTAGGGCAAGACATACATAATAAATGATAGAACTAAAAGCACTCGATTCACCATTTGGATAAAAGCAGAGTAATTTAACATAAAAACTTTGAAATTCGTTCTAATAAAAAAAGACGCACTATGAAAGAGTTTTCTGATTATAACGATATTTCGAATGAAAATACATTTTGAAAAAAAAAAATATGCAAATGATGAAATGTTGGTGATCAGTGAAGAAATAACTGAATTGGCAACGCATAGAAAATAAAGACGATTGTTTTTGCAATAATATTGCACCAAACATAAAGACTGCTTGTGACGAAAAGTTTAATTTTAAGCTACTCTCAAGAGATGAATGTGACATCTGAATTAGTTCATCATGTTCTAATTTCTACACAAATCCATGTAAAACCTTTGAGGTCAGTTTCCTTAATTGTGAAACAGCCCACATTAGGCAAATTTAGAAAAACTAGAACGTGAATTTCAAAAAAAAAAAAAAAAAATTAGAACTTGTAGACACGATTAAACATAAACAGCACTGGCCGTGACGTATAGTGACCCTGGCTACATGGCTGTACTAGGCTAAGATACGAGTAGTATAAGAAGCTAAATTCCAATTCTTGGACATATCCTGGATTCGAACCTGATTCCGTTTCTCGGCTTGACCATTGCTTCATATGAGGATTCACTCAAAGTATGAGGGTTGGTTACAATTTTAAAGAATTCGTCAATAGGTTTAGAAGAAACAGGTTGATAAAATGAAAAGATAGCTCAAAATTTGGGTTCGATCCATACCACCTGTGGAAAATGATATAAATGGCTTAAAAGTGGTAGAACACGACGACAAGTGTAAATTTCGCAGGCCTTGTTTCAACATTCGCAACAATTTGAGTGCACAAGTGATCACAAGAACGATTTTTTTGGTAATTTGGATATATAAATAGGTTTAAGCACAGGAACGCCGTTGTACACAAACAATTGCTTTTGTATATAATCTGGGCCTTTTTGGAGTGAGCTCTATCTAGTTTTATATTTTCAGTAATCATTCTCGTACCTACTGAGCTCAATGTCTACAGAAAATGTGTCTGAAGATGTCCAAGACCACTGTGGAATAAATAATTACTATACTGTCACCTGCCCAACAGATCTAAAAGTGTTTATTTTGATTTAAGAAGTCATTCCATTTGATAGTCTTTCCTCTTTGTTGGTTAGTTGATTTTATCAATGTCGCACTGAAAGCTTCAAAAGGGCTATTGGCGACGTACCTCGTAGTTTTTAACCTTGGTCAAGTGACGAGGCTGACACCTGCGCCGGAACTCATTCTCCTAACTTCAACACCGCACCAACGGGAGAAGTTTGAGTCCCGATAGATTTAACGTGAAACAGCTCCTTCTACACGGTGAGTCTTCACTGGCATCAAGATTAGAACCTACAACTATTAGGAAACCGCCAACCACGAGTCCACTGCCTTAACCACTAGAATACCGCGGCCTTTCCTCTTTGAATATAATCCTAGTAGCATAGCGCTATGCTACTACGGAGCCGGAGCAGAGGTTGATTTATAAGACACAGTTTTTCCATCCAGTTATTTACCAATATTTTATTTTTATCTGGAACGATATTTTATGTATTTTTTTGTGATGAATCGAAAAGGGATAACGATAGGAGGGAATTTAAAGAAACTAGTGTTCATAGAAAAAATCTATTTGGTTTTATTTACTTTCTTATGAAATAATATACCTATATACCAAAAATAAATATGTGCCTGAAAACTTGATCATTTTATATCGACAAAACATACTCACTTAGGAGCATTCAGATATTTTTTTGGTATTTTTTTTTCTACTTTTGCTAAGCGGATTAAAATTCGCCTATGATTGAATTTGATTAGATTTAAATACATATCTATACTAATATTTAAAATAGTTAGACTGACTCACTCACTCATTACAATCCACTAGATACTGCTTCTAACAGGTACCTGACTTTTATTAAATAGTTTTGTGACGTTGGGCTTTTCGGGCGAGGTTTTCTCTTTTCTAACCTTGGTGACTTTAATTAAGATTGATTTCTATAAATAACAATTTATTCCAAACCCAATTGAAATGTGAGTAGTTAAATAAGAGGCAAGTAGAAATAAAGTGAAGTGATTTAGATAGGAAAGTATCTAAAAGCATTAGAAAGTCTATTGGATAGATGTTGAGTGACACTAGCGTTGAGTATATGCCTTACAAGTGGTAAATGGGATCAAGAGTTGCTACGGGTGAGAGTGATCGTAGAGAGGTCCAAAATCATGTCAACTTCAAGTGTAAAAGTTTAAGTAAGACACTCTTAATTCGGTAGTAGTGAGCAGGGCGTATATATCTAGAATGCTACCTTGGAGATCAGGAATTCATTTATCATTATAGTGCAAGTCTATTGAATAAATATTGTGCGTGAGGTTTGTCTATCGTCTTCTTGTTTAAGTTACTGACTTTTTAGTGTTAGTATATTTGATTGAGTTATGGCTCAAGAGGCGAATATTAATACTATTCCGCCACAGATTGGTTTCATGGGATAGTGATAAGGTAAGAAGGGATCTTAAATAGGTTGATTCCAATTCTTCCAATATTCAATTGGAAGAATATAACATCACAAAAATAAATAAACAAAGTTAAAAAGAATGATGTCACAGTTTTAACTTTAAATACACTTTCATGAGCTAAAGGTATGTAATAATTCAACGTAGGTAAAGTCACCAGTAGCAAGTAGTAAAAGATAAAGTACGTTAAAATATAAGAAATAATAATAATGAAAATGTAAAATTTGTTGTAAGTTAATTTAAGCAAATATATATGAAACGCAATATTAAAAAAAATTTAAATAATTAAACTATGTATTTAAAATTTCACAACAATATTATTAAACAATGGAATTTGTGAAGTAAGGTACTTTTAGTTAACTTTCAATTCATGGTTCGATTCTTCTAGAAATGCAGGGTTTTCAACACAAACCATTAAAAATATCGTTCTAACCCATGACATTTTCCTGCAACATCTACAATATCTGCAGTGGGATCATCTTCATCGGTGATACATTCAATAAATTAAATAAATTCAGTAGTTTCTCGGAAACACTTCTGGGTCATTTGATAAGAATAATGTGGTCTCAGAGTTGAAATCCTGTGATCAGAGCTGATTAAGAGGATTAAGAGATTGCTTATAATTTTTAGTTTGTAGAAATTCGGATTATATTTCAGGCTTTGAATTCTTCATTGTCGAAACACTTTATTAAAAAAGATTCTTGAGCCTTTTCTGAGAAATTTTCAATTGGAAGAATAAAACTTTCGATTGTTTTCTTAGCATATATCAACATGTTATGCACAGTTGGAGTCTTATGATACCAACCGTAGTGGTTGACATAAATCTCAACGGTTTTGTCGCAAATTTTTTAAAAATTTTCTGGGGTAAACCAGCTTACCAGAAGAAATTACTTGCAATACAATTGCAAACCTTCTGATGACCTTTTCATTAAGTCCCACCCATGAGGTGACCGGGTGGGAAAGAATAGTCCTTATGTAGCTCATGCATGTCGTGAGAGACGACTGATGGTATAGCCGGACACCTTGCCCATGATGATTGTATAATTAGACTATAAAGTATTGTCTTTTTTATGAAAGTGTGGGCATCAGGCAGTAAAGGCACCCTAGTAAACCTTATATTTCCCACGTGTCATATTGTACAAGTTTCGTGTCTTTGGTAAACACGGGGGACGCTCCCCTGGATACCCTGGCGATCTTTATCAATTTTCAGCCCTCCTTCTTGTAAACCATCTTCTATCTTTTTTTCTATTTTTTTAAATGTCTATATCACAAATTTACCTTATTTGGCGCAGCATGGTCACATCTAGCTCTCTCGCAATTAAACTTTACAAGCATTCAATCTTTCACTAAGCCCATTCATTTTTAATTGTAGACATGGAATTGTCGAAAATTTCCTTGCTTCACTTGAACAACATATAGTCCCAGGTAATCTTTAAATTGTAATTCTATTTTTCTTTTTTGTTGTTGGTTCTTGTTTAAATATGTGTTTATTGTCCACTTTTTGAAGTAACTCGTAAAAGAAATATGCAACAAATATTCGAAAAATCTGATTTTGTCATGGAGGGGAGAAATGACAAATCTATAATTCTCTGCAATAGCAGTTATTTTGTCTATTCGCTTCAAGTAATTCATAATTATTGGTGTAGTATCGCACACATTGCAATGCATGGAAGAACAAGTGTCAATCACCAATATATGGTTTTTCTATTGACCATCATCATACAATGCTCGTGCTTTATCTTTATTTGATTAATTTGACTTGGGATTAGTGACTCATTATACTATTCAACTCTTTCCTTTTCCAGTTTGATGATTTCCGGAGTTTCTTTGAAGTACAGAAGTTTCACAGGTCTGCAAAATATGTATCGACGAAAGTCATAGCTTTTCCTAAACAATTGATAAGTCTTACGTATCAATTTTTATCGTCCTCGACTGAGTCTCAAAATTATGAGGTCTGTCACCAGTAGTCCTCGTGTTGCTTATAGTATGACGTTAATAAAACCAATCAATCAACTATTTTGCATCAATTAATCTTAATCGAATTTTTGTAGTCAAATACAGGGCTAAGTCAGATAGAAGTAACGCTTAAGATTTCTTATCGATATTGTACATTTTTGTAATTCTTCCGAATCTTATGAATTGTTCAGTACGTTATTAACGATTCTGACCGTTATATTTTGACTTCACCTCCAATTCATTTTCGCATCAAAACGTTGTTATGTTCTAGCGAATATGTTGCTCTCAACTCAACGCATTTTGTGCCTTTCAGAAAGTTCACTGAACGACTTCAACGTAACATCGATTTCTTTAGGAGTCTGAAGAAATCCCTCGGAATAAGCAAAACCTTTATTGAGCCAATCTTCATTTTTATGAAGAAATATTTTTTGTAATAAGCATTTAACCGATTTTTTTCAAATGGCACTGAATGATTTAAGTTCATTTTTAAGAAATAAAATGGTACTCTGAGATAAATTCAGAGACATGTTGAACCAAATTTCTTCTTTCTTATTTAAATAATTTTGTGTACAACTAGGCTGTGTTAATAAATTAAGTAATATACGGTTTATCCCAATCATTGATTTTATTCTAAAAATAAAATAAAATCCAAACTCAACGCTTAGAATCTTACAGAACACACATACAAAATATACACACACAAATATTCTTAAGTTCAAAAATGTTGCTAATTTTTACAATAAAATGAATAAAGACAAAATGACAATTTTTACAACAAAATGAAATTTTACAGTAGTTAATACATTATTAAAACTATTGACAATGTTCTTTTCATTTATGAAAATAAAGGCAGACGATAAAATATTAAAGTAGACATTGAACTATTGAAGTTATTAATGGTGTTTGTTTCAAATATTCAAACTAAAGTAAACGATAAATAATTAGATTTAAAATATTTTAAGAGAAATATTAATATATTATTCCAATCAAAAAATGGAATAAATCTTTACTAGAGAGTTTTACGTAACAAAGAATTGTCATCCTATTTTGCCATCCTTAAACACAATTTGTATACAGGGTCGGTCGTAGTAGGATATAGTTTTTACGTATTTCTCTTACAAAATATCTGCGGTAAACTTCTATAAAGCTCTTTTTTTGAAAAAACTCCTTTTTTTTTTTTTTTTTTTTTTTGTAATACTCAAAAAATACAAAAAAAAATACCAAGAATTTACTATTCACAAATGTTAGAATTTATTCAATCTCACTTATTTCTTAATCATATTTTCCTAACTTCAAATAGTCCTTTTTAAGTGAAAAAAACGATATAGCATCATCATAAAAATAGCGAATATTCTAAGAACAATTAAACTGGGAAGATACCTAGTTATAAATATTCAGTCTTTAAGCTCTCGATTTCAGACATATTAAGAGCAATCACTGTGAGCAGAATCAATGCAATATGTTTAACTCTACATTTATTTTACGCAAGAGCCTAAAATAGGACGATCTGAGCTGAAAAAGGTTTAAATTCTCCATCCATGTCTAGAAAAATACTCGTTTCATACCACTGAATGGCGTTGTTTCCGTCGAGTCGTGGGTTCAAGTTCTAAAGCTATTGAAGACCAGCAAAGTAGTGGTGATGATGCAATTAATCTGCTGAGGCTCCAAGTCCTCTCATATTGTGTAGTAGATGTTTAAAGAGTGGAGGTGCTACCTCAGGTGTCGTCTTTATCTTTTGAAAGAGGTTGAAATTTGCTGTCTGTCAACAATAGCCCTCTTGTTGCTCCTACGTTCAACCTTAATAAACAAATAATCGATTAATAAAACCTCCCCGTTGAATACAATTTTTAACACCCTTATAATATCCGACTTACGATAGTAAGTCGATGAAATATTACACTCCGCAATGTTATTTTTCCTTTCACGGTATCCCTGGATTACATTTAAACATCAGAATTCGCGGCAGTGCAATAAAAATTTCTACTGACTGTCTTCGATCTCATGTAGAACTTTCTCTGGCAAGCTATATCTCTCTCCATTATAGAATTTTTGGAGTCTGGTCAATAGGTTATTTAACTCTACCGTGATATCACCTGTCCAATTTGACAATGACTGATGATTTGGCAAAATGTCGCCCTGGAGGAATTCCACCAATTCTTATATGTCGATGAGAAACAGAAAATCAGTTCAAACAGAGATCAGAAATGAATCAAAACTTCATGAATAGATTGCTACACATAATACCGTATCTTCTGATTGAAATATGTATTTTTTTACCTAAATGTCTTAAATATCTTAGAAATTTTAATAGTTACTTTTCTACCTATATAAGGCATTGCCGAATTTTGTTTCGTAAGGATAACTCATTCTTTTTTAATCTACAACGTACCTTCTGTATTGTAATATTAGTTCAAGGGATTCTCGTGTCTTGCTTTTCACGTTAGCTTCCGTTTGCTATCTAGGAACCTAAAGATGTAAATTATGTATTTAAATGATTATATAAATAAGTATTCAATAAAAATAAAATAAAATTATAAAGATATATTTAATCAATACTCAGCATGTATTATTTTTCAAAAATGTTAAATTATAAGAGTTGGAATTATGACTGTCTCCCCCATTCCTATTAAGAGAGTTGCTGTAGGGATCACCATTTCCCCCCATATAAATGGCCTCAACCGAGGAACTCCAGATGTTTTCGGAGAAATGTTGTCGAAAGGCGCAGGAAAGAATTTCCTTCAACAGGGAAGATTGTGGTGAAAAGAGCACAAACGGATGAGACAGATACAGGCAGGGGATCAACAAAAGAACGAAAACATGTGACCCGTTTCAGATAGTATTTGGAATGCAACATAATTTCTCTATGAGAAATGGTTTAATACAAGTATTTCCTCATTTCACATTTCCCTGTAATTTTAAAAAGTAAACTTAATGAAACTTAATTAATTATTATCGATTGTTGTATAACAATTTCTGAGTGGTAAAATGTACCTAATTAAATTTGAAAAAAATATTGCCTAAATCCTCCACAAGTATTTGAAAAAATAATTTAATTTACATCTATATGAATGCTAACATTACTGATGAAATGTTATTTATTTTACGAGTATTGTTTTTATTTGGTGTATTATTTAGACCTTAACTATTACAATATTAGCTTAAAATATCTTAAGCCAATCAAATATAATCAGAATTCAACGATATTTGAATAAGGTTTACATTAAATATTTCTTTACTTATTACTGTTTGTTTTCTTTCAAATGCATCACACTATCATTTAAGATATCAATGCAATTACTTGTGTTCACTAATAAGTATTTTATTTTATCCATCGTAAGCAAAAAAAAAAGATACAATTGTATAAATTTCATAATTATATTAAATCGTAACTTATAGAAAAATATGCAATTAAAAGTTGAGATGAGATTTCAATAGTTTTAAATGCCAAAAAAAAATTGATGCTGAATTAATTTTTACCTTTCCCTAATTTGCTCCAATAGAGTCTTTACTACAATATTTTTCCAATAAGTTAAGAAAATATATTACATAGTTAATTTATAATTTTTTGTGAAGAGCCTTTCTACTGTACAGTACCAAAATGAAACCTTTCCGAATTACAGAAAATTAAATATTTCACAGAATACTTCAATATAATATCTTCTATTATTTTATTTCCAGAAATTCTTTTTTAAAAAAAATATATTAATATAATACTGAAATTCGTGATTTTTTCATTAATTTTCATTTAATTAGAATAATATATAAAATAGTATATAAATTAACTAAATTATTATTGATACCCCAGTATTAAAATATGTGTCATTTAACTTAACATATTTAATTTAAATAACTTCAAATATTTAGTGAAACCATTTTATAACTATTCTTTTACCTTATTAGTCCTAAAATAAGACGAAACCGAAATGAACACGACATTAAACTTTTTTATAAAGATAGTTAGGAAAAAAAAAAGATGAATTTAATGTGATCCACGTATCCATTTTACATAAAATAATCCAAACAAAATATAATTTTGTCAGTTAACCACTTATTTAAAGGGAGTTGGAACCTCCTATATCTACAATGTTAAATTTACCATTTCCGATGTACCTTTTCTCAAAATGTTTTATAGATACAAGTTTGAAATTTTTTACACAAATAAAATACATCTTTCCCATTGTACCGAAAAAGGCTATGGTTTAATTTTGAATTTTTTATTTATTTACAAAATATTGTATCAGACATAGTGAAATTTGACTCTTTCTTCATACAAATATTATTGTAAAAAATACATTTTTTAATTTTTTTAAGAAGCTTCTTTTGGTACATATTAGCAGGAACATGTCTGTTAACTATGAACAATACTCTCCTTAGAAAAGGTGCATCGCGTATGAAATATTGACGTTTAAAAAAAAAGAGTCTTAACGTAACTGTACCTAACCGTCAGAATATGCCTGCCCTATACTCCAAATTATTATCATTTCTTAAAATTTCACCATATCTCTTTTCCTTTAAATCTTTTTTCCCTATAATCCTTTGTTTTTTGTAAATAATTTTTAACGACCTCTTTTTTTCGGGAGTTTTATTGCCTGTATCATATATTCACCCGAGTTAATATTAAATTTTCTCAAAATTTGCCATTTTAAAACATTACCAATATATAGAATCATATGTACATAAAAGCAAGACTTCAATTTGCATAAATATTTTTTAGTACACTAGACCATATCACAATATTCACACACTCCTTCGGATTTTGGGTACAAACATATAAACACTTCTTCAATAGTTCTGGATTTACTAAATCTCTGAAAATGGGTCACTTAACCTCCACAATAGCAAAAGGTTAATAGTTTTTATTATGGTAAATTTCCTCAAACAATTCCACCTTTTTAAATTTACACCATGTATCTACATCTGATAGGCAAAATCTGGCTTTTCATCCGTTGACAGTTTGTGTAAAAAATTGCCAATATGGTGTGTTTCTTATCTTATAAAGGAGACAACTTTCACCGTATGGCTATCCTATTTTATATTTGCAAATGGTCAATTACTCTCTATCACCCAGTTTTTTTCCAGAGAAAGGTTTTCCATCTTAAATCCTTTGGCCACTAATAATTGCATTCAGCGTCAAAAAAAGTTTTTCATTTCTCTTCAATATATACGACCAATGCATTCTAATTTTTAGTAAGAATTAAATATATCAATTAGCGTCGCACATTTAGTAAACAAACAAAAATGAATGCATTGCTTACATTTTTCACTTCTTGAATGAACGTAGTCCCGCTTAAATGATGATTTAAGACTAAGTTTTAGACCTTCTAACTGTAGTAGAGATTAAAAAAGATATTTTTGGAAAGGTGAAAACCTATACAAATCGAAAGTGTAAAAATTTCATTTTTTCATTTTTTTGAAGAATTTGAGTTTCAACACCCCTTAAAATTATAATTAAAGACCCAGGTTACATTCATGGCAATAATATTAAGTAACGTATGTAAGTAAATTAAGAAACGTAAGAGCTGTTACATTCCATTACCATGACCTCGAATTTAGCCCGAGTGTATATTTAAGCGGAAAATGATTAGTCAAAAAGTATGGCGTTATATTTGGGTGAATACAATATAAACAGTTTTATTATCCAATTATCATTTGTTCCAGCTTTTGCTCTTAGTTTGTGTAACGTAATAAGTATTTAAAATCACCTTTATAAAGATGATCTCAGTAATTATGAAGTGTTATAGTCTAAATAATTAGTTTTGTGATTGAGGCCCTGATAACTATGTATCATAATCTATCAGTCAAGAAGCAGAATTACTGACTGGAAGGATGGAAGGGTCAGTTCTATTCTTGATCTATCTACTAAATGCTGTGATATTATCAGGTATTGTACACATTATTTTGTGAAAATCACTATTAATTTCACCTATTTTTATTGTTATGTGTGTAAATCTTATACTATTATCCTCTCTAGGAAATCTTCCTCCTCCAGAAAGCCCACTTTTCGTTCTAAAAACTGTTTATGTAAATATACAGAGTTGGAAGGAAAACACGTTATGCTTCAGCAATCCGTAGACTTTCAGACGATTTATTATAATATTTTCTAAGAAAATTAAGAAGAATTTCAGTAAAAAACTCACCAAAAAATCAAATTAAGAATGTAATTGTTTATAAACGTATTTAGAACTCTCTCAGCTTGTAAGGAATAACTAAGTTAACATTTGCTCGCGTAAATAGAATACACTAAATATAAATAACGAATATATATATATGTGTGTGTGTGTGTGTGTGTGTGTGTGTGTG
>BMAW01122881.1:163428-177087 GCA_019974015.1 Nephila pilipes | reverse complement strand
TATATATATATATATATATATATATATATATATATATATATATATACCAGCATTTTTGTAATAAAAGCAGATCAAATAATGTTTTACTGAAGGACATGACTTTGCAAACTGAGCGTCTGTAATGTATAGGTGTTTGCTTAAATTACTCACCATTCTTACCAGATCCTCTATGATACCCAATGGCGTTCATTCAATGCAACGTTGTATAAATCTGCTCTGATGTTGGTGATCACGAGTATATAATTAAATAGATTAACTCTTAAATCCGAGAAAATTGTTTGGTTCCTCTTTCAATAATTAACAAATAATTTGGTTCGAAGCTGATTGGCTGAATCCCAATTCGAAGCTTGCATGTTGTCTGCTTAATTTTCTGTTTTCTTTTATATATATATAGTTATGTATGTGTGTTATACATGAGGTGAACGAGTGTGAAAGAAATGTTCCAATGCAGCTTAAGGCTTTCGTAATAGACAAATAATTCCAAGCACTGGGGGTATAAATGGACAGCCTGTTCTTGATTATGATATCAAGGGATAAGTAGTCAAAGTTAGTGTTTGGGAGTGGGGTTGACAGCTCTTTCCCTTTCATAAGAAATTTTTTGTTTCGAAATGTAATGAAGAAACTAACAAGAATGTCTCATGAAAATGACTGTAAATGTACTTTGGAAATGAAAATTGAAAGCTGGAAAGTTTTGTCTGTATACAGAAACAGAAAACTTTTGATGCTACTGCAGCAACTAGATCAATACACTCTTGACGTATGTCCACCACTGGAAATTAGATAGACTAGATTGACAATAAGGACTATGTGGATTTTACCGCTGTAACCCCAAAACTTATGTTGAGGTTGTAGGATTTGTAGTAAGGAAGCGAATAAAGTATTTCATTATGGATCTCCAAGCTATATCACCAAGACATTACAAATTGAGAATTAGAGGAAGTCTTTTGATTATAGAAGTATTTGCTCTTAGCTCCAACAGAGGAAAAATCAGATGATGAAAAAGGAAACATTCTATGAAAGTCGAAAGTCTATTTAGTCTCTACGGTAGATGACTTAGAAATTATATAAAAAATTTTATTGGTGACTTTATTTCTAAGATTAGGAGGGAGGCTGAACATAAGACGTGAATACGGCTGCAATGATATGAGAATTAGAAGGTTCATTTTGCTGGATCACGTGGCATGATTGTTTGGAGTACATTATTTTATCGTAAAATAATTCATAAGGAATCATAGAAGGCATCAGAAGGGCTCAGTTCTTTGTAACCAAGCTGATCATTCTTTATAGATGATTGGCATTGATTGGGCTCAATTGCTGTCAGAACTTTTGAATGTGTAAATACTGCCTCAGATCACATTTAAAATATTGCTGAAATCAGAGGAACGATTTCCAGTGCCAAAAGAAAGGGGTCAAATCATTGAAAAGAGTTTACTCTACTAAAATGAAGAATAAAAAATAAATAATCAATATTTAGACTGTGTGGAAAGATATCTAGGGAAGTTAAGCGAAAATAACTCCTTGGAGGACTATTAGGTACAAATTAAGGAAAGCATTTGACACGATGCAAAAGGTACTGTTAGTAATATTTAATGCAGTTAAATTAAAGACTGATTTAATAAAGAAAATAATAATAAGATTCATGTATATAAAAAGATGCTGCAAGGAAACACTAGACATAATTCTGAAGAATATAAAATAGTCAGGAAAGAGTGAGAGATACTCCATAGAAGGAAAAAAATGACTTTTTGAGGAAGAAAGCTTAAAAGACTTTGAATATCTTAAAACCATAAATTAATATGGAAAATTATATAGGAACATAAATTGTGATCACTTCAACGTTAAACAAAGTTCTATTCTTTGTAAAAACAAACTGGGAAATTCTTAATAGATGGTTTAAGCACTTTGACAACCTTTGAGTTCAGACGATAAACAGATAAATAAGAAGACTATTGACGTAACATACCAGCCATTTTTGATGATGACGTGTTTCATCTTTTAGAAATAGATGAGACTGAATATGCAATTAAAAAAAAGAAGCTCAAAAATAAGTCTCCTAAGGATGATTTTATTTCCGCAGAGTAGTTTGAAAATGGAGATTCCCAGTTCTATGGGCACTAGCATTGCTGAATTGAAAACACTTGTACCTTTAAAATATTGCCATTGAAATGAAATATTGGCAATATATGTATCAGTCTCAAGAAGGATGACTCAATGGTTTGCTCAACCGATAGCGGTATTAGCCATCGATAAACAAGCTATAAGATCCTTTCTAATATTCTGATTCAGAATCTTAGTCTTTTTTTCGAATTTGTAATTGACAGCTATCCATGCGGGTATAGAGGGGGAAAATCTACAATTGACCATTTTTTCCTCATCAGAATCATGAAAAATTAATTGAATATGCTATTGACCCTCATCATCTGTTTATTGATTTTAAATCAACATTTGACAGTATAAGCATGTAACATTTAATGGGAGCAATATATGAATTTAAAATTCCAAGAAAATTGATTTGACTTGCAAAGTATACATTGAGGAACACCAGCTGTAAAATTAATTTCATGGGTGCCCTTTCGATGTCTTAGGTATTAATAATGGTGTTCTACAGGGTGACTGTTTATTATGCCTTCTCCAGAAATTTGCGCCAGAAAATTAATTCAAAATTTAAATATCTATTCTCATGGTATCATCTTCTACAAATCAGTTCAGCGTTTGAGTTACAATGATAATATTTATACGTTTACAAGGAGTTTCGCAACCTTAAGAGAAGTATTCTCTTTTTCAGAGACTGTTACAAATCGCATGATATTGGCAATAAATGAGTCTAAAACTAAATATTTGCTTTAAATGAAAATGTTATCAAGTTGCACACTCAATCTTTTAAAAATTGGCCATAATGAGTTTTAAACTGTATCATGTTTTGATTACCTTGTGTCTGCTTAAAGCAAAAAATGGCACTTGAGATCCAAAATCATATTTTGCTTCGTAAAAGAACTTTCTTTGGACTCCACTCTTTATCGAGATACTATTTTCTCTACAGAAAGATAAATTTCATTATTTATAAATCTCTCATTAGTCCAGTCCTAATTTTAGAGTCGGAAAATTGGTCACTGAATCAAAATGTGAATACAAAATTGCAGATTCTGAGAGAAAGGTTCTCAGAAATATTCTTCGTTTTGTCTTATGAAATTGCTTTTGGCGAAGACGTTTTAATTTGGAAATTTTTAGAATTCTGAATGAGCCTGAGATCATTAAATGTATAAAAGTGAAACAAATGAACTAGACTTCTTATACTGTTAGAATGGATGAGAAAAACACAGAAAAAATATTTTTATTGTATAGTCATTTACTAGTCGGAATAGAGGCAGACCCAAACTACGTTGGCATGATTCTGTCGAATCTGGTTTTAAAGTGCCTTGGAAGAGAAACTGACTGGGGGACTAAGGCAAAAGGCAGGTTACCTTGGAGGAATCTTCAAAAGAAGGCCTTGGTTGACCCTGGGATGTTGCATCAAATATTATATATATACAGAGAGAAAGAGAGAGAAAGAAAGATTTCATTCGAAACGTTGGTTGTCATGACTAATTTTTATGCAATCAGAAAGAGGGAACAAAAAGTATTTTGTATATTTATTTTTAATTTTAAAGTATAATAGTGGGCAGATTAAACATTTTCACACTCGTAAATAATATTTAGGCTTGATCTTTAATGTTAAACATGAATTTTAATAGAAATTGAATAAATAAGTTTAATACATGGAAAAAGGAACTTTCTAAATTATTTTCATTTTGTTTGCACAGAATTTTATAAATAATTTTAAAAGGCATATTACAATTATATTATATAAACACTTCTTCTTGTTTAATGTTTTGCACTGACAAAAACTATATTGCAAAATGAAAAATATTACTATAACACATTTCACTTCCAAACAGAAGAATCATTTAATTTCATTAATTCATTTGAAATTTTATGGTATTTCAGTTTAGTGGATAAGGAAGAATAGCCATTATAGTTAAAATTAATAAGGCTTTTCTTATTCATACTTCACATTCGCGCAAATTAGTTGATATCATTATGTTTAATTTTATTAAATAACTTCTCTCACATGATTTGCAATGAACACGGTTTCTTAATTTCCTATAAAATTTTTACCGAACGATTCTTTAAAGGTATACAATTAAATGAACAAGATCTTCGAAACTTATATTACTCTCAGTTGTGTAGAAACTATTCCCCCAAAAGCGAAAGTTGTCTGATATAAACTCTGTGAGGAGAGTGAAGAACTATATTTGACAGGAACATTTTTCAAGTCAAAAGAGTGAAACCTGAAACCCTAGATACCTATTCCGACGAACAAGAGTTAAACTATCCTCAAACGAAAAAATCAGGGTTAGAAATATGGAAAGAGAAAGAATAAGGATAAAAAAATTCAATAACTATGTCTTCCTAGATATTCAGCGTAGTCAGGGAAACAGCAAAAGCAATTTTCATTAAACGCATTCCTCGAGAGCGAAAATGAAACATCCCCACAACTTTGAGGAAGACACGACACATTCTTGGAGATATTCCTTTTATTTGTTAAGGGCTTGTCATCGAGCGTAATAAATGTTAGAAGAGGGGGAAATATATACTCCGACATGATCCAGAGATATTATGCTGTTTTGGAGGTGAATGGATTATGCCTAAATATTGACAACTGCACCGAAAAGTCTCTATAAAACATTGGTAACATTTTCTTACTGAATATTTCTTACATTATCGAATAAATTCAAAATAATTTAAGGATTGATGCAAGGGTTTCTTTTTTCACAAGTCTGAATTTTTTTATTTCATCTTTATTCATGTTTTAGTTATTACTTATTTCATTACAGAACTTTGATTTATATTTAAAATAACATGTATTGGTGTTATTTACACTTTGTTATGGAAAATGTAGAAAAATTATTCAAAAGTTTTATAAAAATTAAAGAAATATCCAAATGAAAGGCAAATGCAATCATTGTATTTGCAAAGCTTTTTTTAATCACGTAAATATATTGAAATCCATTATGAATTTTTTTTTCAATCGTGGTATGTCTATCAAATCATTAAAACAGTGTAATTAATATCATACAACTAATTCATAGACATGCAATTGATATACAAAGACATTAAGATGTGTAAATATATTTTTATTAATAACATATTTTTAAACATCAAAAATAGCAACAAATATTAGTTATTAATTTGAATACCTTACTCATTTTCCAAGATGAGCGTTCCTTCAAATCTCAAAGTAAAATAATTCCTCTTCAGAATATTTTTGTATAATTTTTTCTCAAACATACTGACCAAATTAGCTATTAATGACTATTAAATCAATATTATTTGATTATATGTAAGCAAATAGTATGAAAAGCAAATAAATCTTTTTTAAAACAGAAATGTATGTTTAATTTGTCTTTTGGTGTACATTGAATTAACTTAGGAATAGACATGCACAACAAGTTTAAAGCGAATATATATATATATATATATATATAATATTTGAAAATATATAGATAAAATTTATATTGCAAAAATTTATAATGTATTGGTTTTTAGACATCTCACCATTACATTCTCTTAGGCTCAAACTTCGCTTAGAGGTTGGTTAGTTTATATCTTTTTTCAATGTGTTCTTTCCTAATGTTTTCGTAAGTAATCTACTTTTCATCATCAGTTACCATTCAGTTCAAAAGAGGCTTGTTTTTGCTCCCAACAATTACAGATATGCATATGATGACTCAATTATGCCACTTTTTCTCACTGTATTTTATAGGTCATCCATCTGAAATCTTTATAGATAAATCCTATTTCCTGAATATTACAATTGATTAATTCTGATTACAATTAATTTAAACCTTTGGAACACACGCACACACACATATATATATAATAGCTGATACCCGCCCGCTTCACTGGAAAGAGGATGATATAATATTTTGGAACCTATACGTAAGATATCAAGAAACATTTCAATTTTTAAAACGTTAATGATAATCTAAATTTAAAATTTTAAGAAATTGATTGTATGTAATAATGGTTATCCTCGACTTTCATATATATGAAAAAAATAAAAAGTTTTTGTAAAAAGAACCTCATATATATATATATATATATAAAATGGATAAAATTCATTCAACCGTTTACATGGTACACCTAGTATCGCCAAAGATGCGACCTTTTATCAGAAGATTAATCATGTGCTTAACTTTCAAATGAAATACCCTCGCAAAGGCATCGTGTCTGTCTAAAATTTTTGTCCTTGCCTCAAGACATCTTTGATTTCTGACCATTTAGGACTGCAATCCTTAAAAAAAAATCGTGCAAGTCGGGACGTGCAAAATGTATTACGTATGTCATGACCTCTTAAGTTCGTTCATGCATGTAGCGAAGTCTTTCAGTAAACGAAGATTGTCTTGCGTGTGCGCTACTCCGTAAGAAGTCACCATTTTGTATTTTTCAAAATCCCGCTAAGTTGTAGAGCTAAACTACACTTTCACCAATTGTGGGATTCCAAACTCATTTATTTCTATCGCTAAAAATGTACGTTTCCTATTTTCGACATGAACGAAATTTCACATAAAGAGCCCCTTCACCAAAATCTTGCAAATCCACAATCAACGCTTGAATATAAAATTATTTGGTATTTTTCCATTCCGCACGTGCAAATCTCACCAAGTAAACTTAATTGCTGACAATACACAGTATACATATAAAAAAATATATTCCTTTTGTCGTCAGTCATATAATTTTTGGCGATAAAGTCACCAAAAATAACATAACCGATGGATAAAAGTAGAATAACGGATGAAAACTACATTTTGGATAAGACTTCCGTAAAATCCGTTCTTAGTGAGCGTCTACATCGTAAAATGAGTAACTATGCTAAATTTCAGGTCAATCGATTGCATAGTCTTTGAGATCTCGTGATGAGTCAGTCAGTTGTATTTCGCTTATATATATATAGATATAAAGTTTTTTAATAAGCTACAAAACCCCTCAAATCTTAAGATTTGAGGTTTACAAATATAAATAATCTAAGAGATTTTCTAAGAGATAAGATAATCTAAGAGATTTTCTTATATATATATATAAATATATATATATATATATATAGATAGATAGATAGATAGATAGATAGATAGATAGATAGATAGATAGATAGATAGATAGATAGATAGATAGACAGACAGACAGACAGACAGACAGACAGAGACAGACAGACAGACAGACAGACAGACAGATAGATAGAAGAGTTTTTTAATTCTCAAATACTAACTTTAAGCACGTATAAAAATTTGAAATTTATTCTCATTATAATATAAATCTTATCTCTCAGTAAAATATATTTTAATTGCATTTTTGTATTTTGACATTATTTATAAGTTATCTTGTAGTATTCTCATAGCTACAAAAAACCTCAAAGCTTAAAAAATATGACCGAAAAGAAGTTTATGTTTTTTAGAGGATCTCAAGATACGTACGCACAAACATATTAAAAAATAGTCTGAATAATCTAAATTTTTATCAGAGTTCGAGAAATTCACTTTTTTCTATTTTCTAAGCCAACACAGCTTTCTTGTTTCAATTGACCATAAAACAGAGACCATGAGTTGGAAATATTTAAGATTTACACAGCTGTCGAATGAGATATTATGCTCATTAAAAACAAACCATTTTCGATGCAACGAATACCATCTCTTGGATTTTCTAAGGACTTACTAATCCTCGTGTTTGTATTTCTGCCTTCTTGACCATCATTTATCTTACAATAGTAATTTTACTTTCCATGAACTAGAAAACACTCTTTCTCATGCACATAAATCATCACCGGCACCAGACATCACTTACCAAATCATAAAACATTTAACGGAGAACTCCATAAAAAATCTTTTAAAATTTTATAACCATGTACAAAAAGAACAAATTTTTTCTCATTCATGGAAATACACAATAATTATTCCTATTTTAAACCTGGGAAAAAAAATCTTACAAATCATAAAAAGTATCGACTAATATCTATCACGAGTTGACTATATTGTAATAATAAAATAGTAAATGCCAGACTCATGTATATTTTACGGATAAAAACATAATTCTTTTCACCTTTTTCAAAGTGGCATCAGTCGAAATTGGTCTTCTGTGGATAATTTAATCGCTTTATAGGTACAGGTAAGAGATGCCTTAGTACCAAATAAATACCTTGTATTTATATTTTTCGACATTGAAAAGGCCTATGATCGTACTTGGAGATACGAAATTCTAAGAGATTTACATGATTAAGACTTAAAGGGTAACCTGCTAAGTTATATCCAAATATTTTTACAGCAAAAAAGTATTTTAATGTTAAAACAGACTCTCCCTTTTCAGATGATTTTATGCAAGAAGAAATGGCTTCATGGGAAATGTATTGATTGTTACACCTTTTATTATAAAAATCAATAACATCATTTCGAACATTCCTCCATCTGTAAAAGCTCTTATTCATATTGACAACCTGCAAATTTCATGATGGGGAAAGAAATAAATTCTGTCGAACGACAATAACAACATGCTATTAACGATGTAAGTTTATAAATGAATACGTCTTTTACTTCTCTCTGATAAAACTTGCTTGTATATATTTCTGTCGATAAAGAAACTCCGTAAATCGCACCATACTAAGACTTAATTTTGGAGCCTTCTGAACATCTCCTATCAAAAGCTTGTATGTGAATTGTTACGAATCTTCATTAGACTAAGGGAGAAAAATTCTGTCTTTTCAATATCATTTTAGAACTACTTTATTTTTAAAATTTGTATTTTTCACAAACAAAATTTTATGTTTATTTCGATTATATCGCATTAAAAAACTGTTCATATCTCAATTTCATAGAAGAGTCCATATTTTATTAGAGGGCTATGGATTACTTAACATCTCTATCTTGGAAGTAGACGAGATGTTTTCACTCTGGTACAAACGCAGTATTTATTTTAAAATTCCCTTTAAAAATTTTAAGAAATCATACTTACCTGAAAATATTTTAATTCACCTTTTCAATGACATTGTTCATCAATATCCTGAATCTAAGCACATATACATTGATGGTTCCTAGTCATTGAATTATGTGAGAGTTTTATTTTTAATTGCCAATTCACTTCAAGTTTTAAACTTCATCCTTCATGTTCTGTTTTTACAACGAAAATTTCAGCTTTTCATAAGGCGTTAGATAATTTGACAAGTCGATACAATGAGAATTTTGTTTTATTCATGGATTCCATGAGCATCCATAAGTCATCTTCATCATTCATCTTACCCATTGATTATTGAAACCTTAAAAACTTTTAGTAAATTAAAATCTCGAAAACTCCAACTATTAATTTATTGGATAAGAAACCAAGAAGGTATCAAAGGCCACGAGGCAGTCGATAGCCCTGCTATATCAGCAACTAGTTAGTGAAATAAATCACGCCATTCCTTATCACGATATAATAAAATATATTTTAAAACAGCCATTTATGATCACTAGCAGGATAATTGAAATTTGCAATTAGACAGTAAATTTCATCATTTTAAACCCATTATTTCTCATTGGCACCCATTTTCATGCAGAAGACGGATTGTTATTTTAACACATCTACGTAACGGACATACAATATTGGCCCACAGGCACATTTACTGGGGAAACTCTTCCAATTTTTAACTATTGTATTTATTCTCTGACGGTGAAACACATTTTAATTGAATGTTCTGCTTTCAGCTCTGTTCTTATGAAACATTTTAATTCATATGCACTGTCTTTAATTGACTTGGTTGTGGAATATACCAAACAAAACTTATTTCCATTTTTAAATGATATTGGTTTTATCACATGCATATAATTTTAATATGTGTTCTATCTCTATTTTAAATTTTAAATTGTTTTAGTGCAATAAACATTTTTTGTAATCTCCTATGTCCTTGAGAATTCCACAAAATGTCGTTTGAGTATTCAGTGCCAGAAATTGAAACCAACTTACCAGCCTTTTTGGTTAGCTTGGTGTCCTGCGGCAACCGCTCTAAGTTGCAACCCTTATGGATATATTATTAATCGTCACTTTTGAATTTTTGGGCAAGATGTTTAATGGCACTCATCTATTCGTGACACATTGTTGCTTTATTCTTGTAGTAAATAATGCTTCTATTCCTAAAATTCTCCATAAATATATATTGGTTAAAATATCTTGTTACTACAAATTTCTTCTGTAATACAATCCGTTAGTTTTAAATTGCATGTTAACTCTAACAATATATTTAAAAATATTTGTTATATATTTATTTCTATTAAATCTCACACTTTATGTGCTATAATTTAAATAGTTTTTAACTGAATTTATCAAAACTTACGTTTCGGTGACTATTCTTTACTTTTATATTTCTGTTCCTATTTTGATACAGAGATGCTCATATTAAAAATAAGATTTTCTTGAAGATTCTTCTAATAAAATCAAAAATTATATTTTTCACAATATTCAAATTGTAACTGGTTGGGATTGTGAGATGAATTCGTCGATCATTCCATGCAATTAGTTCATCTCAGGGTTACATACATTTATTTTCTGTACAATAACCATATCTATACAGTTCATTTTTTTCACGGTTCAAAGATGTGTATTTTATAAAGGCAGAATCAACATTGGGGAAAGATTCCCACTCGTGATGGTCTCACCAGCTTTCCCCGAAGCATCGACTCATGTACTCGTTTCCCACCAGGGGGAAAACGTACAGGTACATTGTTCTGGTGGCGCCATCTAGCAGTTATTACCAGAAACAAAAATAAATATAACCATTGGTTACAAAATAAAAATTATTTGAAAATTCTGAAGTTTTAACTATAGTATTTTTATGAAATTCTAATAAGAGAACTTTCTGAAGTATTCTAAGTTTAATTTTCTCATGATAATTTAATCAGAATTCTCTGATTTTTTAAAAATGCTTGAAAACTTTTTATAGCGTATTTTAAAGTGCTTATTAAAATTCGTATTATAAGAAGAAGCTATAGGTGATTGCTATATAAATATGTGTTGCTTTAAATATTATCAGACGATTTAGAACTATATTGATTTATTTACGAGATATTATATTTACAAGTGCAATTGTATTATTAGCACTAATGGCGGACAGAAAAAGAATACAGAATAATTATTTTTGTAGTAAACATAACACAAAATACAAGTTGAGTAGTATCTGTCCTTGCTCTGTTCAAGCGATTAAATATCACCACAACTACTCCCCCTCTAAGTGAGATACTCTGCCAAGATGTATCTCACTGATAACGAAATGGCAATTTAACTTCACGTCCCCTTCTTGTGAATCTGGTTGAGGGAGCAATGGGCAACGGTGCAAACCTGATCTTTTTTTTAACTGGTGATGTAGGTTTGTCAACTGGATTGCTCTTATGATTTATTGCACAATCAGTTTCAAGAGAGTTGTCAGAAAAACATGGTTTGAGCCTGTCTATAGAAATGTTAACATTTTTATTTTTTATGAGAAGTGTGAAAATTTTATCAGATCGTTTAATTACTTGATATGGCGGTTGGAGACTCTGACGAATAATGTCAGTGCGCACGAAAACATGTGAACAATTTTGAAGGTCTTTGAAAACGAAGGGTATCTGCTTGCAGTTATATGAAAATGGAATAGGTTTCACTTGTTTCATAGTTGCTTTAAGTTTTTGGACAAACTCTGATTGTGGTTGGAATTTAGTATCTTCAAAGAAATCGCATGGTAAACGAATGTTTTCACCATAAAGAAGTTCCGCTGAAGTAGATTGAAAATCAGCACGCCAAGTTGTTCTCAATCCGAGCAATATGATTGGAAGAGATCTTGTCCAACTTTCATTTTCATGACACATTATACTCGCTTTTAGAGTCCGATGCCATCGTTCTATGCATCCATTTGCCTGTGGATGGTATGATGTAGTTCTATTTCGTTTAAATCCTATTAATTTTGAAAGTTCTTGAAAGAGTTGTACTTCGAATTGGGTACCTTGATCAGTGGTAATGACTAAAGGTGTTCCAAAACGTGTGATCCAACCTTTAAGCAAGTTGTCTGCTACTGTTTCTGCTCGAATATCAGGTAATGGAATTGCTTCAGGCCATCGACTGTATCGATCTATGATAGTCAAGCAATAACGAAATCCTTCAGATGATGGTAAGGGACCAATAATATCTAAATTGATTTCTGTGAAGCGTTTGCGGACGTTGTGATATTGTTGAAAAGGACTCTGCACATGTCGTGTAACTTTGGACTTTTGGCATTTTAGACAGCTTCTAGTCCAAGTTCTTGCATCCTTATTTATTGACGGCCATACAAACTTCGATTTTAGTAATTTGGTTGTAGCCTTGATTCCAGGATGGGCGAGGTTATGAACACTGTTGAAAACAATTTTCCTGAATGATTCTGGTATATAAGGCCTCTTTTTCTTTGTAGAACTGTCATAAAATATATCACAGCTGGAACCAAAGACAGGAACTTTTTCTAATTTTAGCGAAGAATTCTGAGTAGAAAGAATTTTTTTTTAACTCCTTGTCAGTTTCCTGCGCTTTAGCTATAGCTTCATAATCAAGTTCCGACTGAATATGAAGTTCGTCTATTCTAGACAGAGTATCGGCAATGATGTTGTTTTTTCCAGATATGTGCTGAATGTCAACAGTGAATTGCCCAACATACTCCAGATGCCTTTGCTGTCGAGGAGTTGCTTTTTCTAATTTCTGCTGGAATGCATAAGTTAGTGGTTTATGGTCAGTAAAAATTGTAAAGTTTCTACCTTCCAAAAAATGTTTAAAATATTTTACAGAAGAATATGCAGCCAACAGCTCACGGTCGTATGTGCTGTAGCGTTTCTGGGTGTCAGTTAGTTTTCTTGAAAAGAAACTAAGGGGTTTCCAGATGCCATCTTCTAGCTGTTGTAGTACAGCTCCTATACCATTATCAGATGCATCAACCATTAAGGAAATGTGAGCATCTTCAGAAGGATGAACTAGTACAGTCGCATGACATAGCTGTTGCTTACAATTTTGAAAAGCTTGAATTGCTTCTTCTGTCCAGGGAATTTTGTTGTTGTCATTCTTTTTCTTTCCTCTTAGGTATTCATTCAGAATGGCTTGATTTTCTGCAGCATTAGGAATAAATCGATGGTAAAAATTGATAATTCCTAAGAATCTTCGCAATTCCTTTATAGTTTCAGGAAGCTTGAAATCTTCGATTACTTTTATTCTTTCTTTTGTTGGCTCAATCCCATTGAAAGAAATATGATGACCTAAGAAATTTACTTCACTTTGAGAGAATTTGCATTTTGCAACCTTAATTACCAAGCCGGCATCTTGAAGACATTGGAAAACTTGTCTAAGATGACTAATGTGCTGTGCATCATCCTTAGATGCAATGAGAATATCATCAAGGTAGCTGAAACAAAAATCTAAGCCCCGAAGTACAGAATGAAGAAATCGTTGAAAGGTCTGGGCAGCATTTCGCAATCCAAATGTCATTCTGGTGAATTCGTATAGACCAAAAGGTGTGCAGATGGCTGTTTTTTCTATGTCAGATGGTTCTACTGGTATCTGATGGTAGGCTCGTTCTAAATCAAGTGTTGAAAATACAGTGCATCCATA
>BMAW01122881.1:139662-163418 GCA_019974015.1 Nephila pilipes | reverse complement strand
TACCTTAATATCCGCTGATTCGAATAGAATGCTTCAAAATCACGTCCGGGTCACCAAATATAGGTGATTGCTATATAAATATGTGTTGCTTTAAATATTATCAGACGATTTAGAACTATATTGATTTATTTACGAGTTATTATATTTACAAGTGCAATTGTATTACTAGCACTAATGGCGGACAGAAAAAGAATACAGAATAATTATTTTTGCAGTAAACATAACACAAAATACAAGTTGAGTAGTATCTGTCCTTGCTCTGTTCAAGCGATTAAATATCACCACAAAGCGTCTATTGGTTTAAATATACATGTAAATGATACGACTCGCAGTAATTTTTACGAATATGAATTCGTAAAATGTACTAAATATTTAAAAATGATAACAAATAATGCTTATTCCTCACTCATTTAAACAATTTTTAGTAACGAATTTACACAGGCTTATTTATATCTGTGATAGTTTCCAAGTACTTACCAAAAAAGGGAAAAAATACTTTGCATCGTTAACAGATATTACTTTACATAAAAAATAGTCATTGTTAAAGCATTTTTCTTGACTTTTTCCCTATATTAGATAAAGATAAATCTTTATATTTTGAAAATAATGTCATGATAGATACAGAAACAAAGAAAATCAAAAGTGAAGCAGAAATATTGTAAGACTATTTGCAACATTTATGTGTGCACTAAAATATATCATTAAAACAATCATTAAATAAGTTGCTACTTTCATCTTGAATATCACTTTCACTGCTTGTCATGGTAATGTTTGATAACTAATAAGTGATATATAGATTAGTTAACAAATTAAATTAACAAACAAATAAATTGTATTACTATCGATTATAGCATCAAATAATTCAATTTTGGGACTTTGTGAACTAAACTATAATATTGATCACTTAGTTAGTATATTAAATAACAAGACAGACGCTGTAAAATATTTGATTTTGATTTTATGTATATACTTATTATCACCTTCAATTTACTCTTTTCCTCAACAACGCTGTATGCGACTTTTCCATTGTTCGAAACAGTGCTGGTAATTTTCTGACAGCTCCTTCAGAACGCGTGCCGCTCTCTCTCTTTCTCTTTCATAGCTTCAAAGGATTGAAGTCTTGTTTCTTGTAATATAGATTTCACCCTAGGGAATACCTAGGGAACAGATAGATTACATATGGTACAAGATCCTGTCGAACACTGGGGTGCTATATTTGGATAGAAACTTCTTAATAGACAATGCGGAATGTATTGTCCTTTCACAATTTAGGATGTTATTTTCCCTTATTCTTTCAAGTTCGTGAAGAGCGTGAAAATAGTAATATTGATTAATAGTTTGACCTTCAGGAGCCTAGAGAAGGTATACAATCCCATGTGTGTATGAATATCGGAAAAAAAAAGACTATCACAATTGCTTTGATTTTTGATTTGTTCATTCGAGCTTTATTGGCTCTTGGTGAAGACGAACTCTTTCAGAGCATTCATTGACTCTTCATTTCAAGATCGTAAGTAAAAACCCAAGATTAATCACTCATTATTATCCTTTCAAATAATTGTGGCCTATTTTCAATGATATTCTAAGTCTCAGTACAAACATTTTTGTAAACTTCTTGTTGTTCAAATGTGAGAATGTTTGGCATAATTTTGACACACACTTTCTGGACGTTAATGTTGTTATGTAATATAAGCCAAATGGATTATTTGTCAGTTCCTACAGTCTTAGCAATGACATGAATAATTAACCGGCGATCAAATCGAACCAGAATACTTATTTTTTTCGAAATTGTCATCCATTTTTCACTTCGAAGGGGAACAGAAGCGCGAATCATTTTCAACGTCTTCTCGGAGACCTTGAAAATGCTTAAGTACATAAAAACACTTGCACTTGATAAATGTTCGTTACCATACACTCATTTCAATAAATTATATGTTTCCAAAGTGGTTTTTTCGAAGTTTCATGAGAAATTCTGCAACAATTCGTTGCACAAACAATTGTTAAACATATCATTTTTCTTGCGAAGCAAAAAAAAAAAAAAAAAAAAAAAAAAAAAAAAAAAAAAAAAAACAATCATAAGCCCAAACGAAGGTTACGGCTATACTTATTTATCTACAAAAAATAGAGACATTGCATCTGAAAGAGAAGTTTTCACGCTAAGCAGCTGTCGGTTGCTGGCCTTCGGTGCATATGTACTTCTACAGCAGCGTCTGTTTCGTTACTTCATGTCAATACCTCGAACATATATATATATATATATATATATATATATATATATATATAAATCCTGAGGTTTCGTAGAGTTTTATTAATACTAGAACTTTTTTATTTTTAATTTTTTTTCATTATTTATAAAAATTCTCTGTATAATTGCGATCTAGAGCTATAGATTTAGCCCCTGTTAAAATGACTTTCGAAGACTATAATAATAGAGCTCAACATATTGAACTTTATATTCCCCGAATTGTAGATTACTTTAATTTACGACTTTGCAAAACCAGAAAAATTAGCATTAATATGTATAATTAACAGCGTTATGTATACAAGAAAAAATTAATAAGCAAAATAGATTTTATAGAGGTTTCTGATTTATTTCTTAATAGTAATTAAATCTTTTCGATATCTTCCTCTCTCTCTCTCCACACACACTCACACAGCACCCCATAACCCTACACTCCCCATATATATATATATATATATATATATATATAACTCGTCAAAGGTGAAGAAAAAGTAAACAAAATGTATGTTCATTTAAGAATTAATGATTTACTTAAGAACTGTTTTTTTATGTAAAATATAATGGCAGTATTGCAGTAGAGAAATAATGTCGTGAAAACGTTGGAGGAAAATATGCTGTACAGTTCCCAGCTTCATATTTTAAATTATTTGATTAAAATGATTACCCTGCATTATTTAGTATAATTGAAAATGTTTTATTAATCAATTTATAGTCAAATTATTTATAGTGAAAATTCTTTGATTACGCTTACATGTATTCTTAATTTCTGAACATTTCATTTTTCTTACAAGGACATAATAGTGGTATAACTCATTTCTAAATTTCAGATACGTTTATTTTGTTAATCTGACTGATAATTTACCTCAGCCAATTAAGAATATCTCAGTATTAAATAAATTTTTCTGGGATGAGAAAAATGTCTTTTAAAGATTTAGATTTAATATGTTGATTGTTATATATTTTACATAACAATTTTGGGTAACCCAACCAATAAAAAGCCAATTTTATTTTAGGACAATTGTGAAAAAAATTATCCGTAAAAGTCAAAGAAACAGAGAGGAAATATGAAAGATGAAAATATAAAGGCTGAAAAAAAATCCAATAACTATGTCTTTCTCTGCATCAGCAAAAGCAATTTTGAGGCGTTGTATTCTATGGGGAATAAAAGTGAAACTTATTCCACTACTTTAAAGAAGACGAGACACATTACTTTTGTTATTTGTTAAGGACCTGTCATCGAACGTAATAAATGTCAGAAGGAGGGAATACGTGTCCGGACATGAGCCAGAGATGGCATGATGTTTTCGACACTACAGGACTTACGTTTCACTCTAGGAATGGAAGTTTATACGTTTGGAGAAAATACGAAATAAGACGAAATTTTCTATCTAGAATTCGGAAACAATTTGCAGTTATAAATAATGCTTACAATTTTGTAAACAATTTGACTTAACGCTGGCTTTCTTTCATTCATATATCCGAAAATCTTTTTTTATTCCATCTTCTCTCGAATAGTGTGCAAAGTTCAGATATATCATTTAAATCTGAAATTATGACAGTGATTATTATTATTTCTTTGAAAATGGCATAAAAGTGGATTTTATTTTTGTTTCATATATTTATATTAATAATTATGTATATTATAATAATTATTTATATTATTATTATTTTTTATTTTTATACATTTATATTAAGAATCTAGAGCACTGGAATATGTAATATATTTATTTCATCATTTTTTTTCCAAGAAGGTAATCTTTAAGACTTTTGTTGCTAAAAGTAACAAAAAATCATTCTAAAAGAGTCATTTTATACCACATATATTAATTATTTTAAAAATATATGTAAACAGTGTTATATGAATTAAACTTTTTTTTTCTATTCAAATTAAGAGAGAGATTGAGTTTTCTATTTTTAATTTTTTTTTACTTTAGGCAGATGTAAATGTAAAAGGAGTTTAATGGTAGATATCTAGATTTTTAAATTGTGTGGAATTACAGATGGATACAATTCCTATGGAGCTGTATACACTAACGGTCATTAAAATGGTTATACTAACTAAGAAGAAATGCAAATAACTTAATAACATTTATTAGACGAATATATTATACTAAAAATAAATTAAATTTTCAAGAAATTTGAAATATAAATCCTGAGAAATCAGTACCCAGAATAAGCACCTCTGGCTGCAATAACAGCTCAAATAATCCTGGGTATTGAGTCAAAAAGAGATTGGATGACACATACAGGTACAATAGCTCATGCAACTTCAACATAATGCTACAGCTCATCGACTATAGTGAATGGCGTAAGTGACGAGCAACCAACTACCAGACGTTTTCTATTAGTGAAAAATCTGGAGAAAATGCTGGCCACAGCAACAGCTGATAATTTTCTGAATGAAGTAAGGTCCGAATAATATCGGCAACATGTGATCGTGCATTATCCTTTTAATTTGAAGGTCATGCATTATCCTTTAAATATGTTTTGAAGTTCTCGAGGAAAGGGTGGAATCACGGACCTTAACCCTCCAGAAATTTATATTATGACAATATACATAATGACAAAAACATCGAAAGAAGCCTTTTATAAATAAAACAATTTTCAATATAATCAATAACAAATTGTAAGTTAAATTGCCTTTAATTAATTAATTTGTTTATCTAATATGTCTAAATTTAGTTCAAAAACTGAAATAGAAAATGCAAGATTAATTCTGAAATATTATCAACATGTATTTGAATTTATACATGTGTCGTTATTAAATTAAAAAAGGTAGCATTAATGATTTTTAATTTCGGGAAATATTTTTAGTGTTATAACTTTTTAAGAAAATAAAAAAATCATAATTTAATATTTTATCTCAAATAGATTAACTAAAATTAGTGTGAAAAGAATTCGTTGTAGCATATAATTTTTTAATTCTCAATTAGAATTTCGAAATCGTGAATCGAGAAAGGTTTAACACATTTAAAACACATGTTATGAATCAGTAAGAATTTTTTCAAGAACATATTATTATTATTATTATTATTTTTAGTCCAGTATTTCATGTAGTTAATTTTTTCAATGTTATTACGATGCTTTTCCGCTTTAATCTGATTTTCTCACAGAAAATTTCTCAAAAACAAAATTACACTTACTGAAAGGAAATAATCATATGTACTGATAACAACAATAATGTGTGAAGAAGAATGTATTCCCTCCTCTTCTAAATAGATTTTATAGAAAAAAATTAAACATATTTAAGTATTTATTTATTTCTTTTATTTCGGTACTTATATGCAATGGGATGGCTATATCATAACTTTTAAACATGTTCAAGTAGCGAGAATATCATTTAAGAAATTCTATTGAAACATTGTCATTTTGCAATAAGTGCATCATTAATCACATAAATTGAGTGATCAATAACTGTACATTAAAAGATTTTTCCATAGTTTAAAATAAGAAATCTATAACAAAGTTGCAAATATGTAAGCAATTTTATAAGGAAAGGTTTCTCTGTCAGACCTTATATGTTTAAAGCGCTTCATATGATGATGAGTTCTGAAATGGTATAAAATTATTTTTAATCAAAATAAAATTTTAAAGTTTTTTCTGGTTTAAAATATATCCCATTTTGTGAGAATGGTATATATATCTGCAATTCATATATACCAGTAATTCATTATTTTACAAATATAAAAAAGTGTCTATCATATTATAGATTTTATATATCTGAACTTTAGTGAAATCTTCATTTGTTCAAGATACTGAGAAACAAATTGTTTTATAAGTTCTACGTTATATTTAATGTATTTCCAAATGATAATATCTGAACAGACAGTTGTTCATTTATTAATTCTTTAACTTATTCTTTTTGAAGCGCATTTGATAAATTTAATAAAATATAGTTTATAAACAGCATTTTATTTATTGTTTCCGTTTAAGCAATTTAATTTATTGTGCAAATTAAAACATAAATACATTTTAACATTTAAAATGATAAATAACAGTTAAATTTAATCTAGCTTCAAATATTTTGTGATTTTTTTCGAAGTTATATGAGTAGCTTTAAAATGGAATGATAATAAACGTGAGATAAAATGACACTAAATGTTTTTTTTTTTTGAAAAAAAACCAGAAAATGATATGATTTAGCATTCATTTCCGATTCCTTTTATTAATTTTGCAAGGAAGTGTTGATAAAAAAATCAAAAAATTTCGTAGGTATTCTTAGGCTTTTGATATTAAATAACGCCGTAAATATGTTTTTTTTCTTTAAAATAAACATGAAATTGTTTTTATTTTAAATTAATGCGCTTTCCTAGATTAAAATACAGTTTCAATTCAAATAATTCGAAACAGAGAGAAAATTAGTGCTTGAATCATAATTCCTTGAATTATGTGCAAGAAAACCAAAAAAATTAATTTTTAAAATAACACAAATTTAGAAAAAAATTTCAAGGGTAATTATATATAAATAGAACATGCATAGTTTTTAATACCATTATGATTAAAAATTATGTAATTAAGAAAAGATGCTTAGTTTTAAATATGATTTAACTTTATTTTTCTAATTACATTAATTTAATATTTTATATATAATATTTTTCTAAAAGTATACTTATAGATTCAATGAGTATCATTTAATTTATGTTTAATGAAAGACCATAATTCTTAAACTCATTCTGATTCCTGCATAAATTCTTATGATTGTATCGAAATAAACATTTCACCTATTACAGATTAATTACTAATAAATTTTTTTTTTATTTGAATGGATTATGCTTTCACTTTCTTTTCAAAACCATATTTCTAGTTGAAAAAGAAATCACATTGACAATTTGATGGAAAGATTGAAAACTAATGGAAATTTCTGAAAGAACGTAGAATTTGGATAAATTAGAATCTTAGTTTTTAATATTACTTCAAAAGAGAAGCTTTAAAATTGGGGATAAATAAAAATGTACTCATATATCAAAAAACAATTTTTTATCAGAAAATCTTATGTTATTAAGAAATCTGGAAGATTATGTGGATTTTATTATGTTAATGAACTGAGAAAAAAATAAAGTATAATCATAACACTATCTTTCTTTTCAGAATCTACTCATATATAAGCGAAATACCACTGACTAACTCATCACGAGATCTCAAAGACTATACAACCGATTGACTTGAAATTCGGCATAGTTAATCATTTTGCGATGTAGATGCTCACTAAGAACGGATTTTACGGAACTCTTATCCAAAATGTAATTTTCATCCGTTAATCTACTCTTATCCGTCGGTTATGTAATTTTGGCGACTTTATCGCCAAAAATGAAAAGACCGACGCCAAACGGAATATATTTTTTCTTTCTATGTATACTGTGTATTGTCACTAATTAAGTTTAGTTGGTGAGATTTGCGCGTGCGGAATGGAAAAAAACTAAATAATTTTATATTGAAGCGCTGATGGAGGATTGGCAAGATTTTGGCGAAGGGGCTCTTCATGCGAAATTTTGTGTATGTCGAAAATAGGAAACGTATATAGTTAGCGATAGATATAAATCAATTTGGAATCCCACGGTTAGTGAAAGTGTAGTTCAACTCCAAAACTGAGCGGGATTTTGAAAAATACTAAAATGGCGACTTCTTACGGAGTAGCACATACGCAAGTTTACTGGAGGACCTCGCTACATGCATGAACAAACTCAAGAGGCTATGATATACGTAAGACATTTTGGATGTCCCGACTTGCACGACTTATTTTTAGGATTGCAGTCACTTGCAATCCTAAATGGTCAGAAATCAAAATGTCTTGAGTCAAGGACAAAAATAGTTATGATAGACACAATGCCAATGCGTGGGTATTTCATTTGAAAGCTAAGCACATGATGAATCTTCTGACAAAAGGTTTCATCTTTGGTAATACTAGGTGTAACATGTATACTGCGGAATGAATTTTATCAGTATTATTTATATATGGAGTGACTTTTTACTAATTTTTTTTATTTTTCTCATATATTTGAATATCGAGGAGAACCATTATTACAGACAATCAATTTCTTAAAATTTTAAATTTAGATTATCATTAAAGTTTTAAAAGTTGAAAATTTTCTTGATATCTTACGTATAGGATCCAAAATATTATATTATCGCCTATCCAGTGAAGCGGGCGGGTATCAGCTAGTATATATATATATATATATATATTTGAGTGTGTGTATTAAATATTTTTTAATTCCATAAGTGAAACGCTACTCTCTCTTGTATATACAATATTTTTGATACCAAATGTTTGATAAAAAACATTACTAAAATATATAAGAGAAAAATCATTCTTAGTAGCACTGTAAAAATATTTTAATTTGAAAGTACTATTACAGAAGTTCTCAAAATATAGTCTAGTTGATGGTACAAGATAATAAAGTTCTTTAAGAGACAGTTAAAATGCAAGAAATGCGAACGTAAAAATTGTTTTTCATAGACCTTGAAGATAAAACAAATTCTACATTTTATTTTGTGAAAAATGTAACTCTTTATAGATATTTCTTTGACTGGAAAATGTATAAAAGAAAGTGTTGTTTCTCCAGGGATAGCTCTAAATGATTTTTTTTATAATTATGTGCAAATTAATCTCCTGCACTTACAAACGACTGCATTCAAACTGCAAAATATTTTCCAGATAATATGTACTTTATTTCTAGGGTTTTAGAATGTACTTCTCAGCTTTAAGAGCTTACAGCGAGCGAGCTCAACTTTACTTATGAATAGATTCTTCTAAACAGCAGGAATCACAAAAATCTTTCATTTCCATTACAACATTATTTTATTTCCATTTTGAAACACCCATTAATGTTAGACAAGTTTAAAAATGTAATGCTTTTATTTTCTAAATGTGAAAATTAAAATTATAAGGAAAGAACTGATTATCATTCTTCATATTTTATAAACTAATTGCTATTAATTAAAGCTCACTCTTCCGCAGTTAACTGATGGGGGGAAATCCGATTTTCGCTAATACTTAGAAATGTTTTTTCATTCTGACACCCAGCATAAATAAATGAGAACAGAAGACATTTTTTTGCAATACTCAAGCATCGAAACTATTTTTAATCAAAAAGTTTACATTATTTTTCGTAGTAAATGTGTGTTCACGAAATAAGTTAAAATGTTATATAATAATCGGCATCCTGAAAACTCTTTTATAACACCCAATTCAAAGACATTTCTTTGGGGTGACTGACTTTGTTTAAAACATGATTTTCAGCCAAAATTTACAATTTTTTTTATTTTATCATTTAAAAACCTAACTCATTAGATTTCTAAAATTTCTTTATTTTGAGTTTAAGATAAGTAGAAATAAAATCATGACAATTTAAATACTACGCCGTAGATGTCAATCAAATCGGAAGTAAGAATTTAGGACCATTTAAATAACCAGACTTTTCACAATTTTTCATAATTTTACTGTATTTTGTGTAAAATAATTTGTAATTTATATAATGAAATTGTTATTGAAATGTTCAAAGGCAAGTCACAAAATTTCATGGTAATCGATGCACTGTCTGTAAAAAAAATGCACTCTGGAACTTATGATATCGTTACAATAAGTGTAAAAAACTTAGGAAACTTGGCAAACATTTAAATGATGATGACCATCTGAAGAGAAAAACAATGTATGGACATCGTATAATAGCTATAGACATACTAATTAGTGCTCTTAATGTGTTATTTGTGCCATCATATCTCGAAAACAAGTATTATAAAAGAAAATTAAAGCCTATGCCTACTTATGTGAACAAAGAAATTTTTTTTATTTTAATTACTTTTTATTAAATAATTACAATTAATATATATATGTATATACAGATGACAGAATTACAATATTAAGTGGCAAAAGAAATTTTTTTCCAGCGATCTACACGCTTCGTTTCTGACGGTATTTATTCCTAAATTTATATTCTGCTAAATATCTTATCTAAGAGAAATTTTTTTCTTCCATGTAAAACTAAAATTAATTATTTGAAAATGAAATAAAAAAAATCTTATGCTTTGACGAGATTCGATCCGAAGGCATGAAGATTCTAAGCTGACGCTCTATCTACTTTGGCATTGCAAGACAAATGACGCAGTAGAAACATTGGTTTGTTTCTTAATTCATCCTGTAAATTAAATGGTTGGAATGCAATTTAGCTCAACCAACCTTTGCGACAGGAATTATTTGGTGGTATTTTGCCAAATGTGGCTAGCCTAGTCCACTTCGCGGACTTAACATTGAGCAAAAAAAAAAAAATCGCCAAGTTTAGCAATTTTTGAAATCGCGCCAAGTGGTTGGGCTAAACTGCATTTTAACCAATTAAATTTAATTAATGAATTAATATTTGAACAAAACTGTATTAACAACAAGTGTCATCCACTACAAGTTTAAAAAAATGTATTTGAACTTCAGTGGATGAATAAAAAGTATTTTATTAACGATTGAAAATTTGAACAAGATATATAAATTTAAATAGGGAGAGTGTGAACTAATAGTAGGAATTTAATAAAGTGAAAATGGTTGAAGATTCCAAGTTTGGCTTTCTTCAAATCTCATTTTATATTGTGAAAATTGTCCTTTCTCTTATAGATTTTGCACATCTAAAAAGAACAAAGTAAACAATGAAGTGTATACCAGATTTGAATATGAACATCGACTCATTGGTAAAGGGGAAAACAATTCCAGCAACTTTAAGATGCCCTTTATGTCAAGCATGTCATTTTAATGCATGTCAATCAAGCATGTCACGCACTAGATGCTATTCGAGGGTTATTGGAGGAGGACCTCGTAATTTTGAACCCCGTTCAAGTGACGAGGATGACACCTGGGCCAACACCCCCTCTACTAACTTCCACACCACGCCATCAGGAGGACTTTGGACCATGACAGATTTTACGTGCCCTCCCTGCTACATAGCAGGTCTAAAATTGCATCAAGGCTCGAACCCACGGTTCGGCCGAGAGTCCGCCACCACTAGGCTACCGCATCCCATGACTACTAGGCTATCGTGATCACATTCTAGGTGAACTTTTTATTCATGTCGTCACCAATAAAACAACAGCCATCTGCGATGGTAATTGTTTGTGATATCTCAAAGTAAATCATACCAACACAATCGGTCCTCTTTGAGTATAGTTATCTTTTCTTTCTTCTGCAACTTAATCTATCTTTTTTTATTCTTCTGCAACTTAAACGTGAGCCATAAATTTGAAGACGTATGCTTACACATCTTGAGCACTTTACAGCTCTTACTACCTTAGTTTGGTTCTTGCCCAATTCGATTTAAATCTATATTCTGAAATATTTTTAAGTTTTTTTTAGGGATTTTTGATAGTTAAAACCACAGGATTTATGATTTCTGTTAAATTGACAGAAAATGAGATATATACACACTAAAAGCAACGAGCATATATTAATAATCATTTCAAGGAATTCCATTAGTGTTATGATTTTTTATTATTATCTGTTGAATGCAATGAAGTGTTCTTGCATTGTTTTGAAAACGACATTAATGTTATCATTTATAAATTAAGTGATCTCGAGTAATATTTACGCAGTTAAAGTCAAAAGATAAAACTACCTAATACTTTAGTGCATGTGTGTAGTTTCATTAATCTGGAATTTATGATATATATATATATATATATATATATGTGTGTGTGTGTGTGTGTGTGTGTATGTGTATGTGGTGTGCGTACGTGTACATTAAAAATAAAACAAACAAAATATATTAAAACAAAACATAATTGAAAGCTATTTGTAGAAATTAAGTAAATTTATATGCAATAAGCTTTTAGAAATGTTAGTGTAAAAACAAAACAATATAAGGGAAAGTTTTCCAATAAAGAAATTCATTTTAAATGCTACATAAAAATTAGATGCCCGAAATAATCATCCAAATATCTACAGAAATGAACTCTAAAAGTGTAAGAAATTGAATAAAAATACAATAAACAAAAAGACAAATGGAAGGAAAAAAAATTAATAAATTGGATATAAAATAACCTGGTTTTACAGGCTATATATTATGATGTTTGGTTATTCCAGAATTATTGATCCAACTAAGCAATTACTTACAAAAACTAGTAAAAATCAAAAATCAAATATACTATAAAACAAGCAAATTTCAGAAACATGACAAATACAGGAAAAAATATTTAAAAATTACTAAAATATAATAAATAGGCTATAAAACGGAAATTTCATTTTCTTGCTCTAGAAATGTAGTACGAGAAAACCTAGAAGAATATTCATTTCGTTCTACAAAAGAAAAAAAAATTGTGCTTCGTAGAAAAGAGAATAAAAATAACTGTACCACATACATTCAAAAGCTATAATTAAGAAATTCTTATGTAAATAGTTCATATGACATAAATATTAATATTATAAATTAATATAACTTAAAAATTAAAATTTAAATGTTGTTAGCAAAAATATTTAAAAATTTCAAATATATGTATAAAAACAAAATAAATTATATTAAATTAAAATATTTTTCTTAAAAAAATCCTATATATCAGCAAGCATTTCCTATATTCAACTTTTTTTTTACAAGCAATTCTTAAGAATTTTAATGGGATACTATTGTGAAATTTAATGTGAATTAATTAATTGTGAATTTTAATGGGATACTATAGTGAAATTTATTTAAATTTTCATGAATACTAGATGAACTATTTTAACTTATCTTTAGTTATGTAAAATATAACTACAAAAATATTATTAAAAATCGATATACTTTTATTACAAAACGGTACTTCGAGTATAATAAAATTAAAATGTACTCTTTTCAAAATATTAATACATATTAAGATATCAACAGTTTTTAAATACTTATCTAAGTACTCAGTTTCAAGAATATTTTTATTATTTTGAAATAAAATTAACTAAGAGATATAAAAACATTAGTAAGTTTTAACTTCTGGTGTATGATTAATTAGAAAATTTATGATTTCATTAATATATCTAAGCAAAATTAAATTTTATTATCAATATAATTTTTTTCGTAGAAGTGTAAACAGATATTTAAAAAATCTATTACTAAGATGACCATAATTGTTATTGAATAGAATTGTAATATGAATGGTTTTGTTTATATTATTATTATTAAGTATGATATAATTTTCTTTTAGAACTAATTTAACAAAATACATAAATTGAGAGGTAAAAGAGAAATCAAGGCATTTGATGCATCGAATAAAAAACAAAGAAATGAAACGATATAAATAAAAAAATTAAAAATGTAAAACCAAAATGTCTTAATATAATTTGGAGACTCAAGCTTAAATTTTACTGATATATACAACATTTGTCCTTTCCAAATTATTATGCATCATATTATATTCAAGCACCATATTTTCATGAAAATTTGATTTACGCATGTGGAAAATATGAATTAAAAATATGTGCTTTTCAAAAATTAAAGTAATTTAAGATATTATTTATTTTACATTTCCCCCATGAGAACTACTTTTTGTTAATTGTAATGGATACAACGCCATTTTAGTTTGGATTGATTGCTTCAGTTTAGTATATAAAGGAATTAAAGTTATTGAAAATAAATTATATTGGCCCTATGACTGTAATTCCTTCCATGATATGATCTAAAAGATAAGGAAAGAATGATGAATTCATTATAAATTAAACATAATGTATACAGAAGATTACAAATTAAAAAACTTAACCAATATGCTACAACTTTATGAGATGATCCATAAATGTAGATAGATAAATTTCTGTACAGATAAATAAATTTCTGTTTCCAAAAGCTTAGATATAATATCTTTTATAACTAATTAAATGTTAGATTAAGTATATTTACAGAAATCGTAAAGTAAAAAAAAAAAAAAAAAAATAGAGCAATTGCAGACTTAATCTATTCGCGTAAAAATCATTTTAACTATTTAATGTATATTTAAACAATTAAAAATTACATGTCTAAAAATTTTCAAAACTTACTAATTTTTTGTTTCAAAAATTAATAATATGAGATTTTTCTTATTACCATTGTATATTTATAATTGCATTGTTTCTTTAAATGATGACCATCGCATACCGCAGTTGAAACTGATATTGAATTTTAGCAATGAATATAATGATTTGAAAGTAAGCATACTTTTTTACTTCACGAACATAAAAAAGAGCATAAAACTTTAATTTATTTTGCTTAAGATCTTGTGCTGTTGGTTTATTTCTCACATTTAAAGTTTATGATTATAACTATTTAAATAAAGAATGTTTTTAATTTATTCGAAAGTTTCTAAATTTTGCACTTCTCATCGAACACTGAAACCTTGTAAATTATTCAAATTAAATCTAGAAATCGTAAATTGAACAGATAATTATAATCATAATTTATATGAAATAATTGTTAGCACAAATTATTATTTTTACATATGAAATAAATACTGGATATAATATCAACATTCAGCATTTTGGTAATTCAAGAATCGCTTAACAATTTCGAGGGAGCTGTTATTAGTAAAAATATAAATTAAAATGTAAATTAATTATAACAGTTCTGCTTCTGATATGTTATGGCTCTTTAATCAAAATACATCAATACTTTTTTATATGCAATACAGAAACAACATTAAAAATAAGACTTTACCAGGTACTGATAAAAAATTATTTGAAAATATTTTGAAATAATTATAATTATTATTCCTTTCTTTAAATTTCTAATGATATTTAAATAACTATCTTTCATAAGGATGCCTTACGTTTCAAAGTTTATCGAAGTTTAGTTTTTAATTGTCATTTCAACTGATATCAATATACAAAGATCTCTAACAATACTAAGAATAACGATCTCTAAATGCATAAAGCAGTGCTTCTTAAACTGTGGGTGGTGACCTCAAAGTGAGGATGAAAAAGGAAATGTTGAAGACGAGAAAACTTAATTTAGACACATGAATTTAAAGATGCATTAATCGAAAAACCTACTCACTATCTTTGATTTACTGTATTACATTTTCTGTGGAGCGCAGTTATAAAATCGTAATACTGGCTAAGTTGAGCGGTAAATCATATATGTATATTGAAAAAAAAAACTACTAATTGCATTATAATAGAGAGGTCGCATTGCAATTTTAGCATAATTCAGAATTGAAAAATGACTGCAAATGTAGAAGACGTAATAGCCTGCACCACCTAAGCGAACAAGAAGACTGCACTAGAAAATGCTGTACTAGTATAGTTATTTATTTCTCTTTCGTCAAAAGAGTATATTTTACAAGATCAATATACCATTGTATTTTAACTGTTTACTTGAATAAAGTTCGAAGTTATACCCGTCATAAAACAAAGCTGCTTTCAAAATGAAATAAGTTACATAAATGAAAATCAAGAAAGTGTTCCGTCTTTATTAGATATCTAAACGATTAGTGTCAGCAACACCAGTGCTAATGATATCAAGAACCTCATGACTTACCATTCCACCAAAGACCCATTAAAATGTTCTCCAAAAGCGCGTAATTTTGATTTTAGCTAGTGTATTTGGGTTTAATTTACAGCTTTGAAGTTCAGAATGCTTTGATAGGACAGCATTGTGGACATTCATCATACATTTAAGATATTACGATGTAATGGTACGAAATGCGATATATTTTAATGCCCGATTACCATTGGTCTTCACCAGAGTTCCTTCGACAGCCGAAAGGTATTTCCCTTTGACAGGTTGTCATTCCTTTTGTGAAAGCTTCTATTTCAACAAGACAGCGCTCATGTTCATATCGTTAACATTTCAAGAGCTTGCCTCGCAACCGTAGACACTATGCCGTGGCCTGCAGTATCATCAGACATATCTCTCATAGAAGACTTATGTGATGATGTAGGCCGTTTTGGTAAGATTCCACCACTACCACAAAATTTTTGGGATCTACTTGCCGAAGTTCATTCTGCTCGAGCTGAGCCGATTCGAGACATCTTTAAGAACACTTACGATTCCTTTCACTGATGTGTGGCAGAATGCATTAGAAATAATAAGGGTTCAGCATCATTTAGAGACTTGTAATAATTTTGCATTTTGACCAATAAATTATTTTATACCCACCCTCAGTTTTTTGCCATTTCTTGTTGATAGTGGAAACTAACTTACTATTAAAGATCTTTTAAAAATGACTACTACTTCTAAAGTGTAACTTTTTTTGACGATGAGTATGCAAGTATTTCGATATTTATCACAAAAGACTTTATTTTCTTTATATTTTAAAGTTAAATTATTTTTCCACTAGATAAATTGTTGAGCTGGAGTAGGAAAATGGCAATGGTGCTGATTGCCATTCTACAAAGTCTCTTCAAACAAATTTATCTAATAATCAGAAAAAGGCATATATGGCATAATAAATATTAGAACTTAATTAAAAATTAATTAGAATATAAATAAGAATTAAAATAATATTTATGTATTAATTCTTAAGTTAGAAATTAAACAACATAATTAGCCCGACTATAATCCATTACTGAATTACTGAAAATAGAATCATCAAAGTAATTATAAAAATTTACCCGAAGCATTGTACACGAAAATCCCTCTCATTTCGGTATGATGAAGGCATGTAAATACATAAGAAAGACATGTTCTATTTTAATCTGTAATTGTAAAACTATAATATTAGACTCATCTATCAATTGTATATATCTAATGTATATATCAATTGTAAACTATAATATTAGACATTCATCCTTGGTGGATGAAGTCGCTTTAAATCAGAGTGAGGGTGACTACTTTGTAATAAAAGTGAAGGAAAATAGTTTGTAAAAGTTTTTCATAACTGAAATTCCTTAATGCTGACGAGAAAAATGAATCAAAAGTAAATTAACTTTTAAAACAGAAACCATTTTTCATCTCAATGCAAATGTAATAATAATTAGTTTTATGTTACGTTTTAAGGAAATCGAAACAATTTAACTATATTTTTTGCGGAAGTATCTTTATCCTAATATTCTTTTTAAATTTCGTTTCAATATTTCATGTTAATTTAAAGACAATGGCCTAGCAAAATGCTTATTTTTTTCATGGGGCTATTTCATTACAAGCTTTTTTATACATTTTTAAATAATTTCTGCTACATTTTTTTAATTAAATTAATTTTTGTATTTTGATGTCAAAATGTATAAACATTATCACACTCCGAAAATAAGTTTCTTTCACCTTTGAGCTCAAAATCAAAAGCGATTATGAGCATGATGTTTCTGAAATAACTAAATTAAAATAAGATTTCTTGAATGTCCATGAAACATTTTAGTCTTTCAAAAGTCAAATAAAAACATACTCCAGCAGATTAAAATGCCTTAGAATGCCTGATAGTTAAAATACTGAAATAGTAATGAATTCACATAAAAAAAACATTTTTGCTATTGGAATAATTTTTTTTTAATTTGGATTAAATGGTGTAGAAGCACACAGACACACAGGATGTATAGTATAATTGTTAATAGTATTATTGTTCCCGTTACGAAATAAATAATTTACCATAACATGTAATGTATATGAATAGATTACTAAAATTAAATATAGATTTATTGTACTTGTATTAATTACCTTGACAATGAAAATAAAAGTGTCTCCCTCAAATCTTCCCAGATTATATAAAGAGATGTGTGTTAATAATATTATTAAAGAAGTCACCATATTCTATAGAGAAATTCGTATTCAAGGAAAAGTTTACTCACTAGATTATAACGATCCGAATTGCGCGCATGATTGTGTAATCATCTACCAGATGAATAAATTGCTTTTCGAAATAGTGAAATGCAGATTTGGAGAACTGACGTGCCGCGAACATTGATTGAAAATAGTATATTTCCATAAACGACTTCATGTATTCTGAATGAAACTGGTATGAGTATCAACTACGCAGTTGGAAGCGACAGTTACTTAAGCTATCATCGCAACGTTTGAGCAAGAATAGCTGTCTTATTCAGTAGTCACCTTTAATATATTCACTGAGGTTACGGACAACATGGTGTATTTGGACTGGATTCATCATTTAAATGAAGTTTTAAGGCATTGGAATAGTTAATCATAAATTAGGAGGCTAATTCAAGAGAAAAAGAAGGAGAGAATTTTACAGAATTAACTGTGTATATATTTGGGAAAGTACAAAATATAATTTTCCAATTATATTTTGTACTTTTGTTGTGATGTCTAAAATATAGGCTGGTGAATTTGTTGTATTAGAACGTGAATAAATTAGAAACACACGAATTAAATTTAAAGAGTTTGGAAGAGCTTATGTTGCATAAATATGTGTAATGGATGTTAACATTCAAGGGTATATTGAAAGTTTATCTTAAGAGATAAAAGAATATTCATCAGTGGTAATGGAAAAAAATACCGTGAGATATAGTTTGGAATTTTATGGGCGTGTTGCTTTCTTCATACTCAAAGTAATCTTATAGTAAGAAGCTACATATAATAGGAAAATAACTGTTATTATTTATAATTTCGAAATAATTATATATATATATGTTTGTGTGTGTATGCATATACATTAATATTTATATTAATTATTTATACCTTAATGAAATAAATATTAAGGAACCTACAAAAGGTTGGTTTGTATTTAATTCTTTAAAAAATATTTTTTGTAAATTTATTTCATATGAAATATTTTAATTGCTAAGTTACCTTAGTACTAAAATAATGTTATATTAATTTCATTGATAAAATATGTAAAAAAATAAAAACCATAATTCATGATGGGTCAGCTATTAGGTGTAGTAATACGTTTAAAAGCGTGTTTCAAAGAAATGAATATATGATTCAGAGTTGAGAATAATACATTTAATCAATAAAGTATACTCTATGATTATTTAACACCTTTCGCAAACCTTCTGTCATTTGACATACCCCAGCAATGTAGAGTGATTCATCTTGCGATCCGACACATTCTTAAACGCCTCTTCCAACTTCGTCCACTGACAGGCTGTGTACATAATGCAAGCCATCGACCGAATTGAATGGTAGCTTGATGAGGCTATGTCTTGGATATACACCTTGTTTTCCAAAACTTCTCAACTAATAGTTACTAGCATGTCCTTGACTTTTAGTTTTGAAACAGTTTGACGTGTCGCTAACCGTAGCTAATAGAAGGCCGTTTTCGACTGATTTCTTTGTTCCGTTTCAGGTAGTGTTTCTTGTAGCATTCAGTAATTATATTGGGCTCCCAAATATCATAATGGAGCACACTCTTAAAATTCCACCAGATAAATAGGATAACTTTTTTACAGTTAATGGCTCGTTTTGTCGTAGATATTGTTATTTTGCCTGGATTCACTCAACGGTTTTCACCTTTTAGATTGTCATAACATATCTATTTTTCATCTTCCATTACAATTTTCTACAAGACAGATATTATATGTTGTTTTTAGCAGACTCATGCACTTCAAGACACTCTCATCGTAGTTCTTCTGGTTCAATGTATGTGGCATCCATCTTCTTGTATTCTGAATCCTTCCCATTGCATGTAAACGATTAGAAATAGATTTTGCTGATACTCCGAATTGCTCAAAATTTTTATATTTCGTTTGAGATGCAGTTTCTTCGAGCAGTACTTTAAAAACATCAAGCCTCTTCTTCAATGGAACACCGCTACGTTTTTGATCGCTAACAAGGAAATCACCTTCTTAAAAATGTGGGGAAAAATTCGCATGTGCTTTTCGATACGATTTCATATCAGAGAACAGAATCGATTGATTTACATGCTTTTGAGCACATTTCCTTTGCTGAAATTCGTAACAAATGTAATGAAGAATAAATGACTTCTTATATGATATCTTTCACCAAATTTCAACTTTACGTTTTCCGTTCTCCAAACTTCTGTATCATTTGGACAATTCCGGTACTATTCCTGTCATAAGACACATATGCAGTGTAATGATTGGTATAGAAATTAGCAGTAGATATTACACAAAACTCTCTCTGTAAATTCTTACTACACCCAATAACAATATTTTAATAAAAATGTATATATTTGCATTTCTATGAACAAACTAATATACATTATGATAATTATGTATATATATATATATACTGAAAATTTATGAAAGAATAATTTAAAACACCCAAAAAGACCAAAATCCAGAAAGAAATGTAAAAATGAAAGAATATATATATATATATATATACACTCATGGACAAAAAAAATAGCGCACGAAGAAATAATTTCAGATCGTAACGAAACTTGGCATGAAGGTACATGTCGGGGAGATATGCAAATGATTAGAAATGCAGCGTGATTGCGCATTAAGTATAACCAGTAGATGGCGTTTAAAGTCGTTCTCCAAGGAGTATAAAACAGGTAACCGAAGCTTGTTTGAGTATGCTGAATCATTTACAAAGAAGGAGCTGAGGTAGACATGCCATTACGCGGTTTTCGAAGACAATATGAGCAGCTGTCGCAGTTAGAGAGGGGGAGAATCATCGGCATGATGGAAGCTGGGTGGTCAGCAAGGCGAGTAGCTCGTCAATTAGGCCGCTCTGATTGTGTTGTGAGGAGGTGTTGAGACCTGTGAATCCGAGAAATGCCATTTACTCAAAGACAAGACTCAGGACGCCCTCGACAGACCAATCGTCGAGAAGACCGCTACATCGTAAGAAATGCACGCGTACGGCCAACTGCTTCATCGGCTGCTATCCAGGCACAGGTAGCACCTTCACTAGGGGTTCCTGTGTCTTTTCGAATCATACGAAGGCATCTGTCTGAAAGACATTTGGGATCGCGGCGCCCATTACGTGTGCTGCCCTTGACGCCCACCCATCGACTCCTCCGGTTAAAGTGGTGCCGCGCACTAGGAAACTGGACTGCAGCGGAATGGAACCAGATCGTCTTTAGCGACGAATCCAGATTCAATTTTAGCAGTGATGATAATCGTGTTCATGTGTGGAGACCCCTGTTGAACGCCTTAATTCCACCTTTGCTTTACAGTCACACACCGCTCCCATAGCTGGTGTGATGGTGTGGGGTGTCGTTGCCTACAATACATAGTCACCCCTAGTATTGATACGTGGCACCATGACAGCCCAAGGGTATGTCCATGATATCCTTCAACCACATGTGTTGCCACTCATGCAACGGCTCCCAGGAGCCATTTTTCTACAAGACAATGCTCGGCCTCACACGACAAGGGTGTCACAAGACTGTCTCCGCACTGTTACTACCCTTCCTTATCCTGCTCGATCCCCACAGTTGTCTCCAATCGAGCATATCTGGGATCATTTGGGACGGCCAGTTGGGCATCCCACGAGTTTGAACGAACTAGAGGCAAGGTTACAACAAATATGGAACAATATGTCTCCATACATCATACAGAACTTGCATGCCTCAATGGCCGATCGTATCGCATCGTGCATTCGCGCTACAGGGGGTTCAACAGGGTATTAAATCCTCCATTCTTTAAGCCTTTTTCCTGAAATAAATGACCTTTTTTTATTTCCTAATCATTTAGTTATATCAAAGTAGTCATTACGTATGTAAAATTTCGTTTCATTTTGACGACTCCTTTTTGGTGAGCTAATTTTTTTGTCCATGAGTGTACATATGATTATTATTCCAAATTTTTTGAAAAAAATATTTTTACTAGGTGTACATTTTGATATTGCTTTTCTGTACATTGAAGATTTTTATTTTCTTTGTATTCCTGTTTTTTAATTCCTTTGTCTTTAATACTCAGTGTTCTTGCTTTTTTATGCATTTTTGTGTTTTACAATTATTTTTTTAATTTTGTTTTTACCCGCTTTTTTATAGTTTTTTTATTATTATTTTTTTTGACCATTTATGTATATTTATTTTAGTGAAACTGTATTTTTTTGTCTTATAATTTCATACAAACTTTTATTATAAATGTTATATATAATAATTTATTATTCTTCTAAATTTTTATTTAACATTTGCTTTGCTTTATGAATGGGTTTTATTTTTTCCATTTTATTTTTTGGTTATTTCTTTAATTATTTGTTTTTTTGGTATCTCTCTCTCTCTGTATATATATATATATATATATATATATATATATATATATATATATATGTATGTATGTATGTATACAAAACGTTTTTTACGTGATTTTGAAATAACACGGTTCAGCAAAATTCTCTTTCAAACGAATTTCTTGTTCTAGCACAAATCAAAAGAAAAATAAATACATTCCAATTTTGAGAGTGTAATCAGAAAAGGGTAGGTTTATGTCAACACATGTGCGAGTGACTTTGTCTATTTTCATGGCTTGTTTATTTTGTATTGTGACAGGTTTTCTAAGAGGACACACGTTTCACAATGTTAAAAAAAAGAAGAAGTAGCATCATCAAGCGAAATTGCTGTAAAATGCAGATGTTTTGTAGTAATGTATCTGATGATGAAATGTTAAAGCCTCTGTTAATCATCAAATCACGTATGCCACGAGTTTTAAGAGGAAAGAACATTAAACAACTTCCGGTTTATTTGATGACGAATAAAAAGGCATGGATGATGGCTGATGTTTTCGCAAATTGATTCAACAACTGTTTTGTTCCGGAGGTCCAGAAATATATGGAACAAAAATGTTTGGAATTCAAAATACTTTTGCTCGTTAATAATGGGCTCCACCCAGTGCTGGATCATCCAAATAGTCAAATGCTGTTTCCACCACCTTATTTTACCTCGTTAATTCAGCAACTCAACCAGAGTATTATAGAAACATTTAAAATATACCACATAAAGCAAACGTTTAAATACATTTTAGACTTTGTGGAAGAAAGAAATTTCACTATTGTGGAAGCATGGAGAAAGTTTAGGATCATCGATTGTATTATACATGCTTTTTTTGACATTAAACAGCCAGAGTCAGAAGTGGAAGTTTGGTAGTATAAAAATCAACTATGTGTTTTTAAATTACAGCGATCAAATGCGAAGGTTTTAACAACATACAAACAACTGTCATTGGATAATTGATACTAGAAAGCCCTTAGGATGAGGACGATTTTATCGACTTTTTGACAGCTTTTGGTAATAAAAAAATCGATAATGGCGAAGCCGAAAGCAAAGTTCATCTATTAACAGCTGATTTAATTCACAAGGCATTTGCGACAAGTAGGGAACTGCATTTTCTTACTCATGATCCTGACATCGAGAGCATGCATTGAAATTTCAACGTAATTTTAGGTTTAGTGTAGCTGCATATCAAGAATTATACAAGCAACTTGAAAAAACAGCCGCTAATAACAGACTTTGTAACAACAAAAAACCTAAAGCGTATGTTAATAACCAACGAAATTCTTTATTTGAATCAAAGCTGACAGTTGTGCCAGATGTATCATCAGTAGAATCATCTACATCTACTGATGATAAAAAATTTTATTCAGTTCGTAATAAACGTGTTCCCTTGTATCAAGTAGAGATGAATAATTGTTAGTTAATAATTTTATTCCTAATTTCAATTTTAATTCTTATTTATTGTGTGCACCTTTAGAATGAATTTTCCCTATACACTAATTTTAACTTTTTTGTAGTAAAAAATAATTGATTT
>BMAW01122881.1:72435-136045 GCA_019974015.1 Nephila pilipes | reverse complement strand
TTACGTATTGCTTGCAGGATATGAAATAAAATGCCAAGTGGGTCAAAAAAATGGTACTGCTAATACTAAAATAAATCTTTGTAATATTGTAACTTCATATTTTATATTTCCATTGAAACATCATATTTTAAATCTTCCACATACATCATATTTAAATCTTCCATACATACATCATATTTAAATCTTCCATACATACATCATATTTAAATCTTCCATACATACATTATATTTTAAAACATCTCTATCAACTTACAAATTCTGCAAAACTTTTGCTGTCCTGTACTCTTTAAATATGTATTTACATTCAACGTTGTTTTCCCAATTTCGCAAATTAAAAAACCTCGAAATAAAATCACCCCAGCTTTCAATATAAATTCTTCTTAACTGTCTAACATCATTTACCCCGCGACATATCCATATTCAATACATTTTAAATCAAATATTTAAGATAGGCTTAAAAATTAGTCTATTCTCGAAATCCTATTAATTATCTCATGTAAATATCAAAGAATGTTCCATAATGCTGATATTTTACGTTCCTTAATTTTAACATTTTAACCACGCTTAAGGTTCCAAAGCAATAAGCCGTATTGTACATTAATGTTACTGGCCTTACTGGCGAAAAACTATGAACGTAATCAAACATAGATTTTTCAGCTGGAATGACAGCGAACGAAGGTTATGCATGTAGATCTATCAAATATTTTTTGGAAATAAACATTCTATGGAATTTGTCGAGTTATGCTCTGCTGTGTGACGATTAGCCAAATCGTCTATAAGCTGTAGCTCTTGACATAAAGGAATTGAACTCAATGGGTGCAGCCACAGGATCTATATAGAATGAATAATAAAGTTACACTTTCGTACCACACACCTTATTTTTGAAGTATATAACATATTCAAGTGGATATGGTACAAATTTATGACATAAAATGTATAAGAGATTTTTAAAAAAAACAATTCGAAAATTCATCTTGTTAAAATAATAATTTACAATTTTACAGTTTTGCTGAGTCTCTTTTACTATTATAAGCGATTTTGACTTTCTGAGCATCTTTCTGTACATGTGGATTGTTTATTATTAACCATACACAGAGAAACAGCACGTGAACTATTGGTCAAGAACCTCATAATTTTGAAAACGGTTAAGTTCATGGCGAGGACATCTGAATCAGAGCCTCGCTCTACGAATTTTCGTATCACTTGGGACCTAAATCAGATTTAACATGTACAAAGTTCTTCATGACAGCTCTTAGTTGCACTCTGTGACTCAAACCTACTACGCAACGAAAAACAATGTCACCCACGAGTCCTTCATCAGAAACATTAAACTAGGTTACATTTTTCTGTATAAAATGAAGAGCAATATATTCATTGAAGAAATTAAGCTTTTAAGAGAAATTAAGCATTAGATTTGATATTGATTAGATTAGATTAATTTCGATTGATCATTTGAGGACCGTTCGACGACCAAACAAATCATGAAACGGTAATTTTCTTCTGGTGCAAAATCACAAAAAAGCTAGAAATTTCTATACCGTTTCTTTCCGTTTGACTGGATCCGATAATGATGCATCACTGCGCACCACGAATTCAAAAAATCGATTGTTTCCAAATACTGTGTTGAACTGAAGTATAATCAGCACAAAAAAGAGGAGAATTAGAAATTCAGGTGAAATCAGTTTGAAAGCAATGAGTTAAGTATCACGAGGTTTGATTGGTACATCGGTCAGCAAACTATCTCACCGATATCCAGATGTCCTTTTTTTCTGCTCTTACTTTAGTGTTTTTCTGTGCTTTTTTTATGCAATCAATTTTCAAATGTCTGTTTTGCTACTGATAATCGTTTGAAATTGTTGTACTGATAACACGTGTTTATTTTCTAGCTGAAATAATTACGGAGCTTGAAAAATCTATATTTAGTGTTGTTTTGCTATGGTTTTGAATACGTTTGAACAGGACGCGAAATTAGATTTCAAATTTTTGTATTATAAAATAATCACATTATGCGTGTGCCATATACGGTTTTGCCGAAATACAATTTAGCCCTTTCAATTCTATTTTACAACGTTTATCCGTATTTCACTTGTTGTGTGTGTGTGTGTTAATAACAAGTTCGATCGTTAATTTAACCAACTTCCCATCAAGCTAGAGTTTGAAATTTTGGGAATCGCTCTACTCACCCAAGAATGCAATATTTAGACATTTCCGCGAACTAATATTTCAAAAAAAAAAAAATTAATAACATAGTTTGTGTAGTAAGGTACATCTATGGAAAATATATTGAATATCAGAGAGAGTTTCTTAAAGACAAGAGGGAGATGAGGTTTATTTACAAAGTTTTAAGTAATATTTCAATAATTTTTTAATAAACTTTGCCACCATTTAAAAATCAAGCTGTATTTAAAACGTTGGTTTTATCTCGAATTATTTTTGATTGATTTTAACTCCCTGAGTGGCTCAATCTTGGCTATATCTTTTCTATAATTTATTCTTACGACAATTCGCTAAGTGGAGCCAATTAACTTTTTCCGCCATCGTCTTCTCCGGATAATGTGAACATAAATATTGAATATTGACGCTCGTGAAACATATAGTTTAAGAAAGTACGATTTTAGCCTCACTACTAAGTGACTAGAGATTTTACTGTAGATAATTTGACAAATGTGGTTTCTCTGAATATGGCCGTTATACAATGATAACCCTAAGATTAAACAGAAAGTCGATTATTTGATTATTTCTAAAATCGTAACAATTGCATCAAACCATAAACTCACGATTTTAACCGGAGTGCATCTTTAATAGATTAAAAACCTTTTTCCACATTGCAGTTACATTTATAAAGATTTTTCACATTATGAATACACACCAAACAAAATATGTAGTCTAATCACAAACATTAAAATCTATCAGACGTTATATATCATACGGCTAAAAAAGAGAATAAATTAAGGAAAGGAAATGCTACCATGTTTAATGCAAGATGAATGTGGTAATATGATTAAAAATTGTTTCTGCTTTAATGTAGCTAAACAACTGGCTGTTCTCCTTCGTAGAGCGCGCAACGTTGCCCGGGAACATAAATTTAGAGGTCGGCTACATGTTGTTCTTCGCTATCCTTCCTTTTCAATGGACTGACATAGCCTTTTGGACAGAATGTGTCTTATCGCTAATCTTAATAGGATTGGCTCTTCTGCTTTTCTAGATCTGGTGAGAACAGATGTCGCATTGATGGATGGGGACGTGGATCAAACGCTTCCACAACAAAATACCCGGCTATCTTGTTTGATAAGTGTACGTAATTCAAAACCGTCATTAACAAATAATTTAGAATATTGATTCCCAAAGAAAGATCTTTGAAATAAAGGCTTACTACTTAACTAAGAACGCTATTCCACTCTCTGGAAATCATGAAATTTGGAAATATTACAGTAACAAGCCAGGTGCCTTCCTGATAGTCTCAAAAGGTAGCCTGACCGCATTCATGTGAAAGTAAGGGAACCTGTAAACGTACACATCCACCTACGAAGATATCGCGACATAAGAAAAGTTTATCTTCATCTCAGTTTGAAGAGCTTCCACGCTCGACCACTGGTGGGGCCTAACAGTTCATTAAGGGAACGCAGCCACTTTTGATCAGTCAAATTTCGGTTCTTAACATTTCCTCCCAATGTGTATCCCTGGATTTATAATTATAGATCATTTAAGTTTTATATTCTTAAGCAGTTTGTACTAAAGCTTAAAAATATTTCTTAAAGTGTGAATTTTAATATTTACTGGGAAATATTATGTTATAACATTCAACCACTATACAATTTGAATTTCTTTTCGAGTCTGTCGATGCTTAAGGATCATTAAAAGGCCTTTTCAATTTATTTTGCTTACAAGAGATTCCTGAACTTGTTCCTGCTTAATGCGTATTTTGTTCAATTAAGAATTTAAAATTTTAGCAAGTGGAACTTTTTTTGAGCATGAAACCACTCTTTCCAAGAAAATTGATTGAAATAGTTAATGAAAAAATTCAGTACCTTAAAGATTTTGACAAAATTTTGATACAGGATTTTTCTTTCTGATAATTATATATACAAAATCTTGAAAAGATTGTAACTTGTTTCCAAAATGATATATACCAAGAGATCGCTAAGTAAATATCCATTAAATATTGCTTAGAGTCAAAATAATGCATAAATAGTACTAACGACAAATGACGCGAAGACAATCGGGGCATGACAGCATTAAAATTCATTTATTTTAAAGGGTATCTAAAAGTGTGCTTCCATGTCCGTAGTGTGACAAAAATCATCTTGAACTATTGGCTATTTGAAAATAATTTTATACAAAATAAGTGTAAAAGTTTTCAATAATTCGCACTTTATTTTTCTTATATAATCTTATTAGTTTATATTGATAATGTTTTAACCACGTATTGAATTAAAAGAAAATTGTGTCCCTTGAAATGTAAATTACAAGTAGACTTCTCTGGATTATTTTTATTTAGACTATCCAGAATGTAAACAGTTTTAAAAAATATAATAATTGTGCTTATCTATTAAAAAATATTTATTGAATCAAATTTTCAATCTTCTTCAGCAATTATTCCGAATTTTTTGTAACCAATATATTTTTAATGATTTTCAACTGGTATATAAAAGCAATTATTGTGTCCATTTCAAATAGATTTAAAAAGATACTTTTAAGATATTAAATTACTTTTATTTCAAATTAGAGTTATTTCTTTGAGAAACGAATTTTAGAGTTTAACCTCTTTCGGGACGCTTTCGCCTAGACGTTCCCAGGCGTCGGATGAGAATCGAAATATCTGAAGCTCGGGCCGGAGTTTTAGTGTTGCTAAGCGTAACCTAGGAAAAGAAATACAAAAAAAGTTTTCGTTCCAATGTTAAGGATTTTGTCAAATTTAAGATTGTTGTTTAAGCTGTTATATATTTTGAAATTATCAATTTTAATAATCTTTTTTTTCAATGTGCCAGAAATGCTTATTTTGAGAAATAATTTCAGAAGCATTATTGAAATTATTCTGAAGTCTTATAGACAAAATACATCAATAAACCTTAAAATCCATACATACAAGAAAGACTATTTACAAGAAGTAACAAATTTTAAAAAAGAAGACCGAATGTGTAATTTTTTAAAATGTGGGAAGTCCTGTTTTTGTCCGTTCCCTGACAGTCCGCAGCAGATTCACTAGAAATATTTTCAAAACCCTTTAGAAAGTTAATCACACTCTCATCATTAATTGGACCAGGACAATGTGAGTATATTCTCATCATAATGCTTTCTCGCAATTATAAACAGGAGTCAAGGCCTGAAATAAAATTGAAGTGAATATAAGTAAACTAAATATATCCGAAAGTATTACAAAGAGCAACAATATTGATGATAAAACTCTAAAAAGAAAAAAAAAAATGAATTATAAATTTAGTTGCAAAACCAATAAAAAAAAGCAGCATTTGAGAGAAACAGGAAATATGAATACGTATATCACGTAGAAATTTAAACCGAACTCAGTTCTTTTACACTATGCTTTATCTCCCACTCCTTAACAGCTGATGTACAAAATACTCAAAGTAAGGCAAAATGTGAGCCAATTGAAAGTCAGGATCCGAAACTATGTTTATTCAAAAGTAATGTACACAGGGTGCTGATTAAAGATTTATAGAAAAACGCTCCCTCATAGAATGCGAACTCGCATCGTTGGCCCTGAGCTCATTCACCAATGATGCGTATGTGGTACGTCTGCAGTGAACGATGATCGCGAGTGATGCGTATATGGCACATCTGTCCCGAAGTTAAAAAATATCTTCTACTTATTGTATACTATAATTGCTAAATGTATCCATGAGATTTTAATTTGAAAAACAGTTTTAATGCTCTATTTTTTGGCAAGAAAAAAAAATTTGCCAAACGAGATATTTATGTTCTGTGATTTAATGCATATTAATTTAGCATCTCAAATGAGAGAGTTTACATATTCGAAAAACAGGTGTGTATTCGAAAATAATACTTTTCCATTTTCTGCAGGCGCAAATCTTGCCAAAAAAGATTTTATTGGCGACAACACACAATATTCGCATATTCCAGTTTCCAATGATTGTATCATTTTTTGCAGCTTTATTGCTTACGCCGGTGAAATGGAAAAGTACCCCCCAAAATATCTGTCAAAATGGTTTTAGATGAAATAAAAGAAAACACTCTGTAAATTTTATTTACGTGATTGCTCTCTTGGGGGGGAAAATCTAGAAACCTGCTATTACAATTGAAAATATTCTGTGAGTAGAAATTGTTGTTTTTATATAAATGTATTATAAATTAATAACTTGCTAAGAGGAACTGGAGGACGTGCTTTAAGTATAATCTATTGGAAGAAGGGCTTACCTTTAGAGGATTTACTTTGGGTTTGGTACGAATCTTCCGTCTGATGATCTCGAATAAGTCAGAGGTCTTATCTTTTAGGTTAGCTAAACTGCGTAACCTGCAAAAAAAGAGTTTTCCTAACATCTACTGGGAAACTAACTTTCTATTCCCTGAGACCTTTCATCTGAATGGAACGTTAGGAATAACAGGTTTGCCTCTACCTCAGGTCTTCGGTGCTGCTAAAGCTCATTGTAAGCCGAAAAGTAAAAGTAATCTTGAGTATCAACAATTTCACCACTTTGATTTATATTTGCATATCTTACTCTGGTATTTCCTGCCACCCATAAGCTCATAGTCTTGGCTGTTTTATTCCATCTCCTCAAGTAGACTTCTTGCACTCTCATTCCCAGGATACATCTGGGTACTTTTCCAGTTCACCGGCGCAAATCTCGCCAAGGAGACTTTATTGGAGGCAACACACATACACATATTCCTTTAAATTAATAACTCCAGAAATGGAAAATTACTGTTACCTGAAATGAAAGTCTCGGTAAAAAAGTTAAAACCATCCAGTCTAAACTCAAAAAGTAAAGAAAATCGAAGAGTTATAACTGAAGCACTTAAGAAAACTACAATACGAAATTATTACTGATAGGAAATTTGAAATAAATATAAACGACATGACTTCTCATCCAGAGAGGCAAATACTTTTAGCTCCTTCGGCGAATTGAGAATCATGTTTCCACTAGGGTTCACACTCTGTAAAAACTTCGCTCAAACTGGCGATTCTGATCCAATTACTGCGTTTCTGTCACCTTAATCAATCATACTGAAGTAATTTATGTGAAATGAAAGTTAAGGTTTTAAATATTGAGAGTTGAACTGTTTTCTGCAAAAAATTGCCTTTAATTTTTTATGCTAGTGTCAAACCGTTTGCATTCTCACTACTTTGACAGTAATCAATAAATTTGCTTGTAGAATTATTAATATTAATTAAAGATGTAAAATTAAATGTTTAATAAAAATTAAACATAAGTTCCTGGAGTTATCGAACCAATTTATTTAGACATAAGTTTTGTTGTATTTCAGTCAACAAAATAGAAATAATGAAGATAACAGCATAATTTAAATTTATTAAAGCTGTCTGATTATTTCTACTTACATACATGCAGACAAAGAATAAAACGAAAGGAGAAAAAGTAAGTTCGTTTACCGCAAATTCATCTGCATTAAGCCACACAACCTGCACTCACGAAACATCCTCATTGCAAGTTCAATTTCTATCGTTACTATATCACTAATTTCTGGTAGTAAAAGTGTAGCTAAATAAAAATAAGAATATTAATATATATATATATATATATATATATATATATATATATATATATATATATTAGAGTTTATATTTTTTAAACATATTATAATTTATTCCAAATTCTGACTTCTTTTCAAACGGAAATAACAATTAAATATCAATAATGTTTCAAATAGGATCAAACTTATTTAGATTGTTCCATTTGTTTGTGACAATTTTATTTCTAAATATTGTTTGTAAAAAATCAAATATTTTTATATAAGCGAATTTGAAGACCTATATCTCCAGGTCATGAGGTTTTTGTCCAAGTGAAATACAATGAAATAGGACCGATTATTTCGAAGGAATGTAAAGCATTTGTTTTCTAAATAAAAGTTTTTAATATAAACTATGTAGTCTAAACCAAAAGTTTCAGAAAAGCAATTTTTAAACATGGAACAAAATACATTTCAAATTGTGAGCTTTTTTATATATGTGTTGAAAGACAAAATCATAAGCAAACATGATCCTCATAGATATAAATGAATTTTTTTATTTTAAGTACATTGATTGATTCATAGAGTTGTGGAACTGGTTTTTGCGTCCGAATTCGCTTTTATCTTAGAGATATAATATCTGGAATGTGGAAGTGTACACAGAATAGAATATGAATAAAGGCTACACCTATAAAATTTGTTTTTTTTTTTTGTTTTTTCTAATTTGTACCACAGAAATCTGGTAAAATTCCTGTCCTTTAGTGTAGGATCATCCGCAAGAAAGCCTGTTTGCCATCACACGTAACAGCAAATTCATGCTTGAAATCTGAGAAGACACAACCAAAAAAATTTAGGAGAAGATTCGACCAGCTTCTAAAGTGTCGTTCAGATGGAATTCCTGATCATGAGAGAAGCATCAAATGCACTCCGCCATTTAGTTTCAGTTTGTGTTATCCTTTTTAACCGCATGATGAGGAAGGTAATACATTTCTTACCCTGATCTACAGTGGAACAAACTTCAACGTGTTTTTGTTCAATATAATTCAGCATACATTTATTGTGTCTTCAAAACATTACTGGATGAGTCTTTTTTTTTGAAGTGAAGGAATCTGTTTTTAGTGCATTAACTATGTTTGGAGTCAAGGGTATGACAATAGATTTCCAAGTCAGAGACACAATTCTTCGATTATCTTCAGTTTTGTAATCTTGTGAAATTTTTGATAAATTTATTCATCTCTAGCACTTCCATTCTTCTTTTTTTTTTTTTGCTTGGCTACCTCCATCTTCCGCTTAGTATTAAAAAAATCGCCAATTTGACGGTATCAAAATATTCTTCGCCAATCACCAGTATCTCGCTCGTAATCCCTGTCGTTCACAACCGTGAATAGCTTCATTCATATTTCAAATCTTTTAGTATTCTCTAATTGTTCAACATCGAAAAGCCTTGTCTATTCCGTCTGCGTTATTTAACGTTTCTGTGCTAAGCGAGTAACGCTTGAAAAGAGTAGATCGCTCTGCTGTTGTAATTTGTTCATTTTTTCAGTCTGTTGCCATGTTTATCCTTTTTTCGTACTTGCGTAATAGTAAGTTCGCTTTACCGGTTATATTTCGGCACCATTTCGAACAATCGTATTAAGCAAAGATATCTAAGTAAAAAAAGTAAAAATATTAGACTGAACTATTTATAATCACGTATAAAGTACGAACGTAAAACAAGTCTTCTTCGACAAATTCTTTTATTCTGTTAACTAAACATGACAGACATCTACATTTTAATACAGTTGCTACTCAAAATAAATATAAAGATTTAGGAAGAATTGAGCGAATCCGAAAGATTGTACATTTAACGAATCTTAAATATTATATGTTTAACGAATCCTAACACCAAATATTGCTTTTTTTGCTTTGTACTGTTGGATTTCTAGAGTTTTCTTAATATAAATTTAACTAATTGTACATTCATATTAGGTAATAAAAGTTTGGAACTGAGATTAGCTTCTGAAATTTAATTTTTTCCTGTTTTGCATAATCGAACATCAATAAAGTAAAACATAAAATGGTATAATTTTGAAAATTTCTCATAAATAATTGTGTATGGGATGAGAACTAAAAAATTAAGATTAACTAGGAAACCATCTAATTTACTACCAATGTGTTCTCTTAATTACTTATTTTTGTAAGAAAAGCTAAAAAATGAAAAGGAACTTTGAAAATATATAATATGAAGAAGTTGTCTTTGTTTTACCCTTTAAATAGGATTTTAAAAGAAGATAGTACAATTACAACATTGAAATTTCAATTCAAATGGGAATCAGTAATACATTCTGCATTCTAACTTAAATACTTAATCAGAATCCCAAAAATTTAAAATCCATTAACCATGACGCTTTTAAATTAATGACGGTAAAATACAATATCTTAGAGAATAATTAATAGAAAGTTATATAAAAAAACGTTTTCATTGTTGATAACGTTGCTTCCAAATTAGTGATCTTATGCTATTGAATTAGTGGTGCTTAGTATATTTTTACTTCTTTCGTAGATCCAGTTCAGAAAATCTCCTGGAAATGAAGTCCTTGTTTTATTTCTTTCAAGATTGTTGAGATGTTTTTAATCTCCAAATAATTGATTTGCCTTTTATAAGCAGCAGCGTTTTAGCATAATTACAATGTTTCATGAAGAATAAACTCCTAAGTTTATATTATATAAATATTTTAAATATCTTCAGTCTTTAAATATGGAAGTGGATTTTCCACTGCTGGGTGAATTAAAATAAATTACAGTTTTATAAATTGTTCTTAATTTTACAGAATAATATTTTTTCATTAAACATCTCATTCTTTCCTCTTTTTGAAACTCTAATATATTTCAAAAAAAATTACCAACCTATTTTATAACTTATGTATGTTATTAAAATGTATTAAGAGATTAAAGTGATGTGAAAATTATTTTTAACATGATACGGTATACTTTTGCACCACTGTTTTCAGAAATTTATGAATCAGCATGAATCATTAAAAAATACAGAAATTATTATTATAATTTTATAAAAGAATATAAGGTCTAGAGTTTATAAGGACAGACAATTATTAAAACTATTATATGAGCAATGCTATGTAATACATTTTATCTTAATATCAAAGTAAAAATAAGCTATTAAAAAACTATACGTGTAATTTTTTTTAGAATAAAAAAAATTCTAGATATGTGAATTAAAAAATCTTTTAATAAAATGAATGCTACTTTTAGAGTACATAAACGGTTTATTAGAAATAATTTCAAAAGACTTCTTTACCATGAATTAATATATTAGGTATAATTAAATAAAATAAGAGTAATAAATTTATCATATCTTTCGAGATCTGATTTTTCTGTTGAATCCAAATTCTAAAAAGATAAGAATAATTACATGTTAAAGTGCTTTTCAAAGAAGAGTTGTTTTGCTATTCCAGATATCAGGTTTTAAATCTATGAAATCTTTTTTTCTAAAATACAATGAACATTTATTAATTTTTACATTTAACATGAAAATTATCAAGCAAATTAACAAAACCCAGTTAAATTTATCAATGCTTCTATCGCATTTACTATAATTCTGTGATAAATTTCCATTTTAACTATAATAATTCAGGTGTTTGCAATTTAATCAAATTTAATATTTTGACTGTCTATATGATTTTTATTATTCTTCTTTTTCAAAATCTATGCATTCCCTTTGAAACTACTCTGTAGAAAACGCAAACTAATATATTATGTTGCTATTTAAGAAATTATTTTAAGCAAATTATTATTTTTAATTCGTAAAAAAAAAGTATTAGTGTTGTTATTGTAAATTGTTTCTATACGTATAACTTCTTTCTTGATTATGTTATTGAAAAAGAATATTTGAAATTACTTGTATGGAATTGCAGAAAGTATTTTAAATAGCAGGGTTCAAAGAAGTTGAAACTATAAGTAAACCTACAACACGTATAAAAATTTGATTTTAATTTAAAATATTCTTCATATTATCCTTATTTAAAATTAATTTTTAAAAATTAATTTATCTATTACTTGTAGTTCGTAATTAATAAGAATTTAAGTGATCTAAAATTCATTTCTCAAAGTATTCGAAATGCTTGGTGTTACTAAACGTACTTTTCAGAAACAATTGCTCAAAAAAGGAACTAAAATTGATTTCATTACCAACCACAAAGCGCCTTTTAGTTTTTATTAACGTCGCACAAGAAGCAACGCGAGGGGTATTGGCGACGGACCTCGCAATTTTGAACCGCGGTCAAGACGAAGACTGAGCTGGCACTCTTCCGAACTCACACCATACCAAAACGGAGGACTTTGGACCCCGACTTAAGGTGCATCAGTCCAGGCTAATGGCGGCTCTTTTTAGTGGCCAAGGATCGAACCGACTGAACGAAAACCGCTGGCTACGAATCCGAAACCTTGACCATTAGGCTACCGCGGCCACAATTCACAAAGTGTCATTCTATCATATTATTGAACCAACGGAAGAGATAACGGTTATACGTCTGAGAAAAAAATAATTAACAGCTTGATGTAGCAGATTCATTAAATTCCTCATTTTATATAATGTATCACTTTCTTCATCAGGATACTTATTTTTAAATTCTGACATTTGATATTAACAAATATGTTACGAACTCTCATATTGCTTTGTTTTTTTTTCAGACTCGATTTCACAGAATTGCTTAACTGCACATTGCTGTTTAAACCCTCATCTTATTAGTGTTGTTATTGAAGTTTTATATGAAAAACGGAAGTTATGAAATATCATTTTAAATACTATATTTCGAATATTGATAAAAAAAATAAATTAGAATCACCAATATTTTAAGCAGATTGATTGGTATGATAAAAATAGGTTTTAATTTTGTATAAGATGTTCAACAATCCTTTTCAAATAGATTTCTTCATCAATACGTTATATAAATTATAATATAGATTATTGAACAGAAATATGAAATATACTAACTAGATTAAAATAATTAATGGAACAATTTCATTGCCAAAACAGCTAAATGTTCATAATCATAAATTCTAGCTAGGTTATTACTATTACAACTCAACGTTGCTTGAAGTTGATATTTTGTAGGATTTTTTAGTTTTTCGCCGCTACATGTTGAAATCTGAAAAAAGGAATATTACAAAATGTTAGAAAAACAAATTAATTTTTTCCCTCAAAAAGATTAGGTTATGTAAGCTTAGCCTTAGTTGATAAATAAGTATATAAGTGTGTACTTACAAATACATGCAAATGTAAAATGTTTCAAACACAGACCCTTAAAAAATTACATTTATAATATAAATTTATGAACAAAAATTTATTGTACCTTAAAAAGACCAAATTTATAGATAATTATATACTTTCAAAAATACTATTCTTATTTGTTCCATATTCAAACATACTTCAATATACATTTATTCAATACAAATACAATTAATTAAATTTGATTAATAAACTCGTCTTACAATATTAATTTGTACTTGTATAATTGTATAATTAGGAAATACTTGAAAGTATTATGTCAAAACCTTCATATCATGAAACTAAAATTAATGAGTGAATGCTCTGTATGTATTCAATTCATGACTTATTAATAAGCAATTTTTAACTCGTAATAGAAAATGGTTGTCTCTTCATAACTTATATTAATGAACAGTTTTTCAGAAAATTATTTTTAATCTAATCATTAGTTTAAGTACAATATAATGCTTTAGAACCAGATGAATACACACACAAAGGATTAAATACATTGAAAGATTGATATTCATGCCATAAATTATTTTATGCTATAAAAGAAATTAATTAGTGTTTATCAGAAGAATCTTGGAAAAATATTCTCTTTTTTAAGACATCATTATAAGGTCGAAATTAGAGATATATCACAAGTGAAATTCATTTCACTAGAACATATTACTCGTACTAACCTTTGTGCTAACCTCTTCTATCAAAATGTTGAATCAATCCAAATATTAATTTGGTATATAAACAGATGAATAGATTATGGATCAACTATTCCGTGAGATGATAATTCGCGGAATACCTTCTGATAGTAGCATAAGCCACAGCCATATTTCAATCATCCTGTTATTAATCATAATATTTCAATTCTGAATACGCCTCTATCGTTTATGCAAATAGTTAAACTCTCACCTTGTAAATGTGTTGTGTCACCACACAACTTCAAATCTGTAAGAGATAATAGCTTACATTATTATAAATCTTCATTTTTGGTAAATGTAATATTAGGCTGTACTTGGGATATTTCATTTTTTTGTAGTTTCCTTTATGGACATTATGTTCTGTATTCAATCAGTTTTTGCACGAAAAGATGTAATTTACGTGGATTAGATCCTTTCAAATGCTTGATTTATTTCCCATTAACGCCCATTCTTCATTATGCAAATCTACAGCTATTTCTTAAAACACCTTCAATAATAGTTCTTATGGAAGGCACGTAAGAGGAAGCTAAAATACTTTAATAATACCGCTATCAATATATATGATAAGTCTTCTCACTTCTCTCAAATCCTAATTTAATCTTATCAATGCTTAGATTATGCTCTGCTTATGATTAGAATTTTAAAAAATAGTAATTCGTTAATTATATAAGAAAATCATCACATTATTGAAAATTTCTAGAAGAAAGTAAATTTAAACGAAAAGTAATATAATACCCATTAAAAAAAGTATAGAGGGAAAAAATGAATTTGGAAACATCTACATATTGAAGAAAAGTAAACTGAATTTAGTTTAGTATAATTAAGGCTTCCTAGCAGACTGCCCATGGTTATATACAGGGTCTTTTAAGTGATGACCTATCAATCCTCTTAAAAAAATTACATTGTGCTAAAAAAACTGTTACATTAAACCATTGATACAAATGAACAGAGATCATTAAAAAGGAAATTCAACATTTGTAAAGAAAATATAATAGTAATCTTTCAAAGTCCAAGGATATAACATAAATTGAAAATAAACAAGAGCATTATATAATAAAATAAAATAAAACATAAAATAAAATAAAGTAAAACATGAAATAAAAAAAACAAAATAAACATAAATAAAATAAAATGAAAACATAAATAAGATAAAGCAAAACATAAAAAATAAAAATAAAAATAAAACATAAAAATAAAATAAAACGTAAAATAAAAAATAAGATTTTAGAAAACTTATTATATAATTATAATAACTTAAACCTCGTGATTGTTATATGAAAAAATGGCTAACTGGCATTTTAAAGTTAAAGTATGTTAAAGGTGATAACGTCACCTTACCATCTGAGGTTAGGCAAAAAGAAAAATTAGAGGATAATCATAATTTTTTTTTTTGAAGGAGTAAAAGTCAGAACAATTTTGAAAAGATTAGTAAACATAACTTTAAAAAATGAATAGTACAAACTAAATAAAAAAAACTAATAAAATTCTTATAAAACCATAAATGTAAATCTTTGAAAAAGAAAAACTCTAATAAAGACATAATAAAACTTATTCTAACTTAAAAATCTTGAAAATTAAGGTATTTTTATAATTTTTAATGTAGTTTTTAATGTTTTATTTGCCTTATATATATAGGAATTTTGAAAATTTAAAGGTACATTAACTAATTTAATATTCCTAGTAAAAAATTGTACAATATTTTCTATATATATTGCTTCTCTCAAATTACTATCAAAGAAATAAACTTCAAATAGGAAACATTACCAGTCAACAATTTTATATTTATGAAGTAAAAAATTTTCAACATCCCAAATATGTAGATAACATTATCTTTTCATTTTATTGCTAACAAACACATCATTAAACATTTATTTCTCTTTTTTTCATATCAAAATAAAAAGAATAATACCTTAAACATTGAATTATTTTCAAATTTATTAATTAAATGTAATTTTTCCCTTTAATAACAGAAATTAATCCATACATTTTATCTTGCTATTTCTTCCTTTTATGTTTCAGTATTAACTTTATTTGAAACATTGATAACAGTAAATTTCAATAAAAACAATTTATAGTAATTTTGCTTTTAAATATTTATATAATATTTTTATTAAAATGCAAAATATTTAGACTGTATGGATATATATTTCAAACCCCTAATATAATTTTCATACCATAACTTATTTCCCAGCAGTGTCGTAAGCATTATTTAAAAAAAATTAAGCTTACATTTCAAATAATATAGGATTATATAAATAATTTCTGTAAGTTATTGCAATTGTTTATATCTCTGAATTTATCAGTAACATGCATGTGTTTATTAAAAAGCACATTAATAATGTTAAAAAATTTTACAACATATATTTATAATCACATATTTTACAATTTCATGAGTAACACAATTAATAATTTTGCAAAAAATAAATTATGGATCACTGCTAATTTGTCCATCATTAATCCTTTTACAGGTTTTGTAAAATCTCTTCATTGATTACAAATATTTAAATTCAGTCAACACCTATTGAGCACCTTTGGATGCTTTGAGTAAAGTGTGGAACACATCAGACAACACGACCCGCAGCCTGAATTATAGCTGTTTTGTTAATGTTCGGCAAGCAGTTCCGATGGAATACTTGCAAACATCGAGAAGTTTACACACATAATATCATCAATATTACATATATATATATATATATATATATATATGAATGTTCAATTCATGCATCTATTTGCTTAAAAAAAATATTCTCAAGAAGAGTTTCTATTCCTACTAGTATAATATTTTTATATTACGAATTATAAAATATGCCCAGATTAAAAATATAAACAGCCTATAAAACCTTATAAATCAAAACAGCCTTGGAAGAAAAATAAATCAAGTACTTTCTATATATATTTAATAGGACATTGTTTTAGATAATGAATAATCTCTCAATTACTCCCCCCCCCCCCTAATATTCTTTCTGACAACCTAACTTTAAGATTTTCAATTACCAAAGAATATGAATAATTAATATGATATTTTCAGTCTCATAATTCATTTTAATAAACTCACTGAGATTTTTAACTTGTAGAAAAAGCAAAGTTAGCATTTGTTTGAAAGTAAGTATATAATTGCTCAAGACAACAAAACAGAATAACAAATTATTGTATAGAGTAGTTAATAATCTTATTCAAATTGTATCTGAGTCTTTTCGAATAAATATATTTACTTGAGAAATACAAATATATTTACTCCACGTTATAGTATATAACAAAGGAAAGTAATATAGTTTTTAATAAACTTTTTCTAAGAGAAAATTAATGGCTATCAATTCCATTTAATAAATTATTTCTGTATTATAAAATTATTTAAGTTGAGTGTAATCAATCAGAGGTTACCGCATTAGCAAACAGTGTTAAATTCTGGTAATTAAGTTTTCAAAAGCTTCAAGGTCATCTGCATGGAGTAAATATATTAATAGTAGTTTATTATTGAATCACTTGTAGTTAATCGATTGTCTTTCTCGCAAATAATTCATGGATAATCTTGACTGCAGTAAAAGTTTCAGTACTCTTTATGTCTATAACGGTCTAAAAATTTCCTGATAGTTAAGAATATTCCTTTTAAATATAAATAGTCACTTCTGAAAATGTTCTTAAATGGTGTGTAATATGCAAATTTTATTAAGCATTGCTGATATCTTCAGCGTTGTATGGATTAAATACTAAAAATATGAAATGAAATTTAATAATACCAGTAATCCTGTATTATTTATAACTCCAATGAGAAATGTGTTTCTGTGCATTTTTTTGCATTCCAGAGAAAAAACTCTTTTCCATTATTATTTAGTATTAGGTCCTAGGAAATTATTAATTAAATCATTTGTTTTGAGATAAAAATGTCTTTCTTCGTAGAAATAACTATTTTTAAGAGCACTTACTTTAGATTTTCATTTTCAATTGTGAATTTTAAATATTTTATGTTAATTTAAGACGCAGTGCACGCTACAATGAATATATTTTAAAAACGGTTTTAAAAAATGGCTGTACATATATTTAATGATGAAAAAATATTTAGGAGAAATGATTCTTTGCTTAAACTAAAGTCACTTAATTTACATGACATTCAAATAAGACTGACTCCTCGTCATTCTGACAACGATTAAGTTATGAAGATAGTACTAGAGTTAGTGTTTCCCTTTCTTCTCTAACATATCTGTTTGAAGATGAGGAAGTCTTTTTGAATTTAACCTGTTTTGTAAAACCCTTTACATATCTTCTTTAATCCATTAATACGTTTTGGTAAGTATTCAAGATTTAGTATTAATTCCTGAATCATGCATCAACTTATCGAAATTAATCAGTTTTACTCATAATGAATACATGTGTCTAATATCACCTCTAAATCAAATTATGCTATTTTTTTTTTTATAAGCAGTATTCTTATTATGAAACTATGTAGTTTAAAATCAAGGATTGCTACATGATTCTTGAAATTAAGTGTCTCAGATATGCAATACAGGATCGAGCTAGTATTCAAATAATTTTAGGTTAATAAATGTGATAATCATATACACAGAGAAGTCATCTAAAAACACGAGAACGCAGTGACACATTCCTAAAAAAAAATGTTTTGGTTCTATTTATGCAAGTAATATCATAAGAATATTAAAATAATCATCAACTATTCATCTAACAAAAGATACGAAAACATTTCATGAATATCTGAGCCGTAATCTCTTCTAAAATAATTATCAATGGCTTTAAGTCTAACCGAAGGCAAAACGAGCGTAGTTAATTTTATGTCAGTCTTTCGAGAATCTTGAAAGTTCTGTTATGTTCTACATTACATCAACTTTGAAATTAGGATACATGAAAAAAATGTATGTTTAATTTAGAAGTTTTATTAATCATCATATTTATTCTTAAAGATATTTCCAATACATTAATTACAATTTAAAGATTTTAAAATTAGTGAATTTACAAACTTTCGCATAAAAATATTTTCAAAGCAATATTTCTATGGTACATGTTCAGTTCTAATATTGAAAGAACAAAAAGATAGTTTTGAGGCTAAATTTTTTGCCATGTTATAGTGTATATATATATGTATATATATATATATATATATATATATGAGTTTTGACAAAAATAAAAATCATTTTTTTTCTAACATTATTCTTTGAATTGATATGAACATTTTTTTAGAATACCCACATGAGCTGGCATTATGGTGAATGTAAAAAAGTATTCCCATAAGCCTTTATTGAAAATACTCATAACCATTCCATCCCATAAAAGAAAAAAATCTAACAATAAAAGGCTTTAGTGATAATTCTTTCAACGATGCAAAAATTAAATATTATTCTCTGAAGTCATGAAAAAGGAATTTGTGCAAATATATTAAATCTTAATATTAGCGTGTGGAAAATCCGATTGACAGAAGTACTTGGATCTGTAACTTGGGAAATGAGGGAACAATGAATATTGGGAAAAATGAATACACTGAAGTTTCCAATCAAATTTAAGTTATACAACTATATTAAAAAAATAATTTTAAAAGGATGTACTTGGGATTTATTATTTCTTATTTATTATTTTGTAAGATATTTAAATTCTCATTGTTTTTTATTCTCATAAATAAATCAACCAGTCTTGTTTTGTAATAGAATGAATTTGTTTGAATAATATATCTTTTTCACATTACAGATAAATAAAACTGAAAGTAATTGCAGTGAAAAATACGTCTTCTAAATTGATAAAGTAATAATCAAATGCAATATCATGGAAAAAAGTAACTAATTGTAAATTTCAAGCTTCGTGATATAGAGAAATGTTTGTTCAAATGTTGTGAAAATGGAGTGTTATACATTAAAGCATTGTTAGTTTTTTTCACTAATGAGAGTCATTTTTCATGTCAATGTAACAAATATCAACTGCAAAAAATCCTGGGGATATTAATAGAGTGAAAATCTCAAAGAACCGCTGTTGGTTTCCCACAAATCACAGTTTCGAATAACGATGACAATTATTATAAATATAGAAGTAGGAGACATAATAGAGCAGAATGGTATTTTGATTTATTTTAATGTTGGGAAAAATTTACATTTCAAGTTCAACTATCACATATCGACAATGTTTCTGGTATGATTCTCAGCGCAGCTGTAAACCTACATAAGTCTTGTATCTGTTCTCTAGTGGTTAGCAGAAGCTAACTGTTAGCCAGACAGTCATATGGACTAAAGAAGTGTATTATGGCCTTCCACCCACATTTGACTATCAGATCTGTATCCTAGAGCACTGTGTATACATAGATTAGAGCAAAGATTACTTAACCGTGGAGTATTTGATGAATACAAGTGCTGCTCTTATCCAGCTATATATCGCGGATATCGTGGGTAAGAATTTGAAGCAGAGATTCTGAAGGGTTTATGCGGCTGTGTGATTGCATCAATTTATTTTAGTGATCTATCGGTTAATTTCGACATTTTCTTAGAGATTTCGTACCTATCTTTTTATTCTCTTAAATTTTTTCATCCATTACAGTGCAACTAAGATTACATGCAACAAAGAAAATGACCAAAAAGAAGAGCAGAAAATAATAGACATGTATTTAATGACCAGTGGAAAATGAGTAGTTATTTATAGCTAATTCCATCAAAAAATAATGTTGCATTGTTTGTGAAAAGTACTTTTACAAATAACACATACTATAAAACACATTAAGACCAAACTTATATAAAATAAGAAATGAAGTTGATTCTTGAACCTCAGCTGGGTGAAAAGAATACGTGATTAAGAACAAGCAAGAAATCTGGAAGAAAACAAAAATATACTTGCTAAAAATAGGTTGTGAAGACTTAGCAATGACATACGTATCTTATGAATATGCTTTAACATTGTCATAAAATGTTTTCTGACCTAGAATAAACATTAGGCAGACAGTTATAAGACGTATGTAAAGAAGCTCTCTGAGGATGTATCCCAGTAATTGGAAGACCTGCCATTATTGGACAATCATTATTGTAATTATTGTTGTATTGTATTTCTTTCAATTTGGATGAATCAAGGGATATATCTCATGTTGCACAGATCAACATTTTCATAAGAGGAGTTATTGATGAGTCAATGTATTTGAAGAATTGGCCATCTGGAATCATTGCATCATATAAAAATAAGAAGACTAGACATATTTAAAAAAAGTAAACTCAAGTGAAGAAAATTTAAAATTATAATGACAAACTCATCTGATACATATATATATATATATGCAAAAAAATTATGTTAATAGTTTGAAAAATTTAAAAATGTTGTTTCTGATTTTATAGAACAGGAAATTGAACTGTTTGATGAAAAGAACTCATTATTAGATAGTAACCTGCTATTTAATTTGACATTATGTAGCCAGAACTAGTTGATATTACTTTCCAAATCCAGATGACCTAAATTTGAAACTCAGGCAAGAATAAATTACTTTCCTTAGGATTAGTAACAACATCGAATCTATATTGAAAAATGAGATTAAAAACGGTTATCCTCTCACTAGAAAAAATAAAACTTTGAGTCGATTTCTGTACTTTTAAAGGATAAAGTGAATGTTTTGAGAATAATAGGAACCTGATCAAATGTATTGAAACAATCAAGATATTACAAGGGACATTTGAAAATCTTTTTTCATGATTTCGTTAAAGAATAAACTGAATTCCCCGCGAATTTAAGCCAATTTAGTGTGTACAAAAACATAATGCAGAGGAGTAGGACATTTAAATGGAACTGACTATTAAAACAAATTAATTCAAAAAATAAAACATTATGAGCGATTTTGAGATCAAAATTTTTACATAATTAATTGTATGTGTTCATTACCCATAGCTAAAAAAAAAAGGCAAAAAATTATATACGACATCGCTTGATATATGAAATAGTATTTTAATCAATGATATTGATTAAAAGCAAAAAATAACAAAATTAATCAACAATTAATCTAAATTTGAAGAACTCTTTTATTGTTCTCTTACAAAAAATTTAATACCAGACATTAAAAAAAGTTTAGGGATTTCAAAGAGTCCTCGGTGTTTCAATAAGGGTAATGTTTATGTAGTTGTAATAGATATTGTTTTTCATGCACAATTAAATCATTTAAACAAGTTGATTGTGTGTATAAACATATTCTATTCAAAGGGTAATTAACACGCGCAAAGGTTGTAGCCCGAGCAGAAAGTATAGACAAAACCTGAGAGTCTCAAGCTGATCTCGCTCTAAATGCCAACAACTGTGGTCCAGAGTTATTTTCACCGAAGAACGAGATTCTTGGTGCATTATAAAATTCATTGTAAAGCAATCCTCTCGTGAAGGAGATCATTCCTGACTGTTGCGGGATTGGTGCTTCATTATATAGCGAACAATACTTAATTAAACAAAGTTATTCTTTACCTCCAATAAAGAGAAGCAGATTCTATCCTTATCTATTCATTAACTTTCATTATAGATGGAAACGGTAAAAGCCAAAAAAGTTCTCAAATTATTTTAAGTATTAATTTTTTTCTCTAGGTTTTGGCTCATATATACAAAGCGCCATCATGCTAGAGGCACTGAAACATACAAAATAAAGATAAAAAAGGGAAATAAAATAATCAACAAAAAATATATACCTGACATGAAAAGAAATGTTGAAGTCTCATTAGGTCCTTCATGCTATTAATGTTTTACATTCATCATACAATTTTTAATATTATGTAGTTTTACTCTCTCGATTTGTACAGTCCAAAATATCAAGGTTAGATTTTAGTTCTGTACCAAGGACTCTTAGGATAACAACTAAGTCATAGATTTGGTACTGGTACATTATGATTTCGCTTTTGTTGAAGTTTCACCTATTTTCCTCTCGATACTTCATGATGTTTCCTTTAGAAATGGATGTAGAATACTTTTCCATGTTTGTGACTCCTTTTCTTTTCATTCCAGAATACACTTTTACAATTTGGTGGGACCACATTATCAAAACATTTTCTCTAATTTGGAAAAGTGAACTCATTTTGCTTATTGTTACTGTTTTATTTGCTGAAAATTTCTTATCATGTGTGTCTCGAACGATTTGAGTTTATGCAGTGAGGAATATAATTAATAATTCATTCTGATTCGCCTGATGTCTCCAATTTTCAGAAACATTCGGAATGTGCTATTTAGATGATTTTTATACGAGTTTGAATACTTTCATTAAAAGCTTGGGCAGAATTTTAGCTAATATTTCAAAATATTGGGTAACAAATTAACAATATTACGGCTGAGAGCGTACGTGAGACGTCTTTTATCAGACAATGAAAATACTTGCACTTGAATTAGCTCTAAAATTGTTTACCAAAGGGTTTGGTTTATTAATCCTACTATAAGCAACAAGAGGATCATTTGTCCCAAGTACAATTTTGGTGTTAAGTGTTTTTCGCTTATTTAGTTTTCTCTTTAAAGCACAGTCTATGACAATGGTAAATTTGATCCAGAATGTCCAATCCAATATGGTATTTTTGACTGTCAGAACTAGGTAAAGCTCTAGTATGTATTAATATATATTGGATGGTCATTAAAAAACGATGGAGGAATGATCTGACGAACGTCGTTACATGAAAAGGAGAGTGGGTAAAATATGTAAAATGATTAGTATATCAGCATATTTAGACGACGCAGTGAGGGAACGATATCTGTAAAGCACTGCGTAAGAGAAGAATCGTGTAGTGGATTTTTCATTTGGGAAAATGCTTTGTACGGTCGGGGTTTGCTCAAAATATCATGTTATGCCTCGAATAAGAAAAGAAATGTTTACCAGCAAGTGTCGGATTTTGATAGAGGCAGGATCGTTGTCTCTCAAGAGTTTGAATTATCGTTTCACATATTCGCAATCTTCCTAATATAACCACCGTCATAATGAATACGGAATTAATGGGTTTCCATGGATCATATTGAGCGGCATGGACTTCCATGCCTCCCATGACTAACGTCCGCATGGACAAACAGATTGTGAGGTCGGCCTTGCAAAACCATACAATCATATCACAATTCATTAGCTCGTAGGCATGTTTGTAGAAATCCAGTATCCCTCTTGTAATGGTGGATGACGTTTGCAGCCGTGTGAACTGCAGGCCCATGATCTTTATTTCGGTTTCCTTTGACAATGCAGAGAGAGAGAGAGAAACGGAGACTTGGTGTGAAGAAAGACAGAGCTGGATGCAGGAGTGTCACAATGTTTTAAGACAAGTCTCGGTTCTGCGCAATATTCTGGTCCTACGTGTCTGAGTAGCTCCAAAGAGACGCTTGTCGTCACCTGCACGCATTCTATATTGGCATAGGGTTCTGCATTCTTGGTGTGATGGCTTGGGAAGCCATTAGATACACGTACATCTCCAGTTCTGGATTGATGATATAATTTGAACACAGATCGGACATTTGTGAGATCCTACATTCAGTAGTTTTGCCTATTTGTAGCCTGCCACTTATCATCTTCCAACAAGATAGAGGCAGCATATTAGACTACATATTACATCGTGTTCTGACCTCTCTCTACGCAGGTATTCTCTTTTTTTTTCTGGTTTGCACGGTCTCCAGATCTGTCATCCATTTAAAACATCCGATAATGAGTTACGGAGAGACTAGTACCCCAGCTCTCTACAAGCAAAAAAAGCTGATGAAGTGTGTATACTTGAAACAATGGAACGAGTTGCCCGTTTCTTGCCATCCAAAATTAATTCTACCCCGTGCCTAATCTGGTAAGGGCCGTTTTAGTTGCTAGGAGTGTGCTGTTTCTAATAATTTGCGCCCCTGTAAATTCCCCAAATTTCTTGCAAATTTAATTATTTTGTCTTCATGCCAAACTGATTACGTACAATAAATATCTTTTTTTTATTTGTTTTTCATGATGTTGCACTTTTCAATATTCAGTCTACATAATATATAGATTGAATACTTTTCTTTTTATTTCAAGGCAGTTTCTCTTATCAATATAAATAGGGTGAATTTCCATTTGATGATTGTATGAGAAGTACCCACTGTCCATAAGAACTTTTTACCACAGTATGGAATTCCATTTTGAGCCTTGCTGAAAGTAGTATAACACAGGATATTATATATTATATTCACTTGAAATGAAAAGAAATATTTACTGAGTTGATTACTCCAAAAGTTTCAAAAGGGAGTGAATATTGATAAATTTTGAAACTATGTGTTAGTCCGAGGAACCATTTTATCGGTTTTAGGGACTTAGAAGTTTTGTAGGCAGAAGGTTTAAAACGATGATGGGCTTAATCTATACCATTCCATATTGTATATCCTAGAAGTTTTAATTTTCATTTAAAAAATTAGGTTTATTTCATATCTATATTCAGAAGAAACTTGTAAAAAACACGTTTCAATTGTTGAGGCTCAATTCATTTATAGAGGGAATTATAATGTAATCATTTGTAGAAATTACTAGGAATTTCACATACCAATAGGGTTCAAGAAATATTTTTATGAATCTTTGGAAAAAGCTCGGAAAATCATTTATTCTAAAGAGAGCCATAAACATCCATATTGTCCATTTGGAATAGCAAAAGGAAGTATATTTCAGGTGCAGCATCTATCAATAAGGAAAATAAATAATTTTAGATCTAAGAAACATCTCTTTATTTTAACTAACAATTTCTCTTCTTTTATAACACCATATCTTTGATATATACTACCTACCATAGTATTGGCTCTTTGTCCAAATTGCATTATTGTAAATTTAATATTTCATAGTTATTACAGCTTTTTGTGCATGACATTATGTTTACATATTTATAGAATTAGATCCACTTTCCTCCACAACAGGGGAAGGGGGAACTTAATTCAAAAGTAAAGGCACAAAAACAGAAATATTCAAAACATTGATGAGGAAAGGAAGTTTCCTTCTAATGTATGGTCAAAATATATAAATATCTAGGTACATAGGATTTTCACTATTAATTATTTTACTTTGTGTTTCATAAATACAAAATAAATTTATTTTTTATCGCAATTTTCTTTGTAATATTTCCCCACCTAATAATTGTTATATGTATTTCTCAGAAATTTATATAAATTTTCGCCTACAGTTATTTCTAGGTTTTAAATGATTCAAATTCAAAAAAATAGAAACCACTGCTCTAGACCATTGAATATCTGTCATTGAATTCACTTTAAAAGTACTAGTAACTTGTTACGTACTTGCACGTCTTTTTTTTTTTTTTTTGCTGCGTTGAATACTTTTAAATCACTCCTTTCTATTTTCATTTAAAGATTTAATTTGTTACTTGATTTCTTTTGCTACTTCCTCACATTTTATTTTTTGCTATCCAACTTTTGTCCTGTGATTTTATTAACTAAGCAGTATGGATCCTTATTTTATTTTATTTTAATATGTTTCTTTCATTATAGCGTTGGCTTTCTAGTTCCACGTTAAGGATCGGATCCGACTGAGTGAGACAACAATGTTTTACTTTTTTAATTCTGTGTTTTTCATTCTTTATTCTCGTCTCTTAATTCTAGCTCCCAAAAGACTCACACTATTTTATTTTCGTACCCTTCAACGAGGGTTTGTTTGCGATCCATGCATCGCTTGCCTGTTAGTCCAAAACTTGTTGGAAATGGTGTGCAAGTTTAGAGAGGCAGATGCCAGCTCGGGAGTCATCCTCGTCACTGAATGAGGTTCAAAATTATGATGTATATGGTCAATAGCCATCGTGTTTCTTCGCAGTGAGACATTAATTAACAACCGTAATCAACAAATTTGCTTTCGTTTTGTACAAACATATACTACTTGCTACAGTATCCCAGTATAATAATAATGTTTTTAGGATGAAGAAAAAAAAGAAAACAAAATTAACAAATCTAATCTTTTAGGTTTCATTCGAATACCGGGAAAAAATAAGGAAATAAATAATGTTTAAAATGACATTTAGAGACCATCTTTGATAGCTGAAAAATAAACAATAATAACTTCTACTTAAACTATCGTTTTAATTGTTTCCACTTAATCACTGTACCTTAAGGAACTCCTTCTGAAAAAGTTAATAACTGAAATTAATACTGATAACGTTCTAACTTATATCTTAATTATTAGTGGATATATTGTATGGACGAGTGTGATTATGTGCTACTTGTTGATGTTTCCTTGACGTCATAGATATCTTAGAATAAAAAAAATATATAAATCATCATGCATATTTTAAAAAAAAATCTAATTTTGTAATCGTGAAATGTTTGTGCTTGTAAAAGCATAATTAAAAAAAACACTCACTAATTTTTAAAGATTTAAGATTTTCACGACTTTATTAAAATCTAGATTTTATAAGCGAAGTTTATTAATATTTATTTCAAAGTATATTATTTTTTTTTTTATCTCTATAGGTATGTATGGTAAAAATATACTGATTAGTCACAGAATTATATAAAAAAAAAATATTTATATAAGTATGGCTCGAAATATTCCTTTGATTATCATGTATTTTAAAATGAACAAATAAAAGAGAGGATGTATTGTACATTTTTCTTCGCAGTGCTCATTAAGGACTTCTGCATCAAATTTCTTATTTCTTATAACCTAAGATGATAACAATAAATGTTTCAGGCATTCTTTAACAGAATTAAGCAAATGTAGTTCTTATTTTGTAATCCAAATGCTCACATGGTTAAAATATTCTAGTCACCATTATTTTTTCTAGAAAAAAGGAGTAGAGAATAGCGAAAAGAAGACATTTTAAAAAATATTCCTCAAAATTTGGTTTTCACTTCATAGTTTTATTTTTAAAGTAATGAAGGACGTGCTGATTCTTTTGTTTTAATTCTAAAATATTCTTTCCTGATAAAAACACTTTTATTGAAGTGTATTGGCGCAATGTATTTAACCACATTTATCAATTTGATTGTTTTTTTTTTAATTTTATATTACAGTTTAAAAAATAATATTATTTTCTTTCTCTTAGCTACCATCGTATCAGCTGTTGCTTTCGATGAATCTCTTGAAAATGAATCCATGTTTCGCCTGAAAGATAAATTCTCCCTATTTGTGTGTTTTAAAATTTTCTCTTGGAAGTTCGAATCTTTAAAACAATTACCTAATTATTTAAACAAAGTTGATTGGAAACAATTACACGTTCCAGATTTGGTGTATTATCTCTACAGGAAATCATTGTTTCATGTGAAAAGTAGTTTATAATCCCATTCCAATAACAGTCCAATGACCACCTATTGTTAAGAGCTCCTTACCGAAATATATCGTATAATTAAAATACATGAACAAATTCATTAATCCAAAGCTCTTTCCGTAAAGAAACCCAAAAAGGAAATAATACAGAAAGAGTTCTTTATTTGTTAACATTTATTGAATTATATTTCGGAAAATATAACAAAGTTATAGGAAACAAATTATTATATGTAATTTATAGAAGTGAAGTTACAATACCAACTAAGCAAGACAATAATTAAAATAAATTATTAAAATAGTAGGAGTTGTTTAATTATATTTTGTTTTCAAACATAGTACACATTGATCATATAAATGTGCAAATTTACTTAGATTATTTTTTTAAAGTAGATTTAATGGAAACTCTTAATCATTTAAATGATACTTTTGAATATTCTTTATTATTTAACCTAGTTTTTTTAAATATTTTTTATTATGACGGTATTATACAAGTAAATTTTTAAGAACTCTAAGACTTAATTTTATTTCAATGAAATGAATATTTCTTATATAACTGAACACACAATCTAAAAAGCATTTTATCACTATAGTTTTTATCACCCCCATCATTAAGAGTAAGCACTTTCATTTATGTAAATAGAACTTTAATTACTTTTAAAATTATTTAATGTTAAACTGTCATCTGAATTCAATGTAACAATGTTAGTTATATCAATGCTTTTCTTCATTTTTCATATATAAAATTCTTTCCCATTATGCAACCTAATTAATTTCTGAACATTTGTCTTAGAAGATAAATATTAAAAGTAATGAAATAATACTTACGCTACTAATTTGCTATAAATTTTCAACTTAATGATATTTCTATGTATTTACTTAATAAATATGTATAAAATACATGAAAAGGGTAATTCTTAATATCATCCTAAGGAATTGTGATTGAAAATTAAAAAATCTACCTTCAAAAACAGTAAATACAATTATTATTCCAGAGAAAAATTAAATTTGCTTTACTATGCAAAATTTTATCATCAAAAAGAATAACAGTATTTAGTAACTTGTTAAAATAATAATATAATTAGCTAACAACTTCTACTGCTGATCATATTATTTTTACAAGTTTTAAAAAAATGTTTATGATTTAATTAATTATGAAAAATATTAGTCAATGTCTATCCAAACATTTCTGGATACTAAAATATATGTGAGCTGAAAAGTTATCTTTTTATGGTCTTAGTTTGGTAGAGCCTTCATGTTTCAAAGTATGTATTGAGAAACACAACTGAGCAAGACAAACCTATAATCGCAACCCTAACCAATCACATAGTGTCATCCATCACTGTAATGGACCAATTGAAGATCGTTTTCGTGTCATACGCCAAAAGAAACAAGTATCAGAGCTCAGTGAAGCGGATCTATTTGTAAATTCCAATTTTACTTTGTATTTAACTTTTCTTAGCTAGATTCATCATTTGTGGCAACTTTGACTCGAGAAATTAATTGAGATTATTCTCTAAGCTCTTCAAATGCTTCTATTTCAACACTATCTCGGAAGAAATGAATTAATTTTAAATTTCCTCAGAGTGATTATAATTACCTAGGTTAAATTTAATGAGGGTTCTTGTTAATATATAATGATTTGTCGTTTGAGTAATGTATTTAGTTTCAGTATTTTTATTAAACGAAAAGTTAAACGAGAATGAACATCAAATAGTATTCTGATAAATGAATGATAAAAATTCAAACTTTCATAATTGAAATATTGATACGCATAAATGCATCATAAAATATCCTATAAAAATAGTTCAAGTTTAAAAAACATCATATATAGTTAAAATATTGAAACATATTAGTTATGCAATGAAATCTCTTGGTTATAAATGAAATTTAATACAGTAAGGGTTGTTACACTCAAAAGGATTTTAAAAATTAAAAATAAAAACAAATATTCATTGTTTTATTTACATTGTCAAAGAATTTGAATATACAATACATTTATATTACAGTAATTGATCTGGAACAAAGCAGCTAATTTTTCTGTATATTCGTGATAATATCAAATTTTAAGTAATAATAGCTAATTAATGACTTTAATATCAAGAAGCAGAATCTATAAGCTATTAAGTCAAACAATATTTAAATTTTTTATATGAAAGATCATGATATATAGTTTATAATTAACTAGTTTCAACCTTATTTTGTTGTTTTGTCTTCCGTTTATCTATCGTAAAATTTGCTTCCCTATATTTTAGTGAGACATGATAATTTATCTCCCTTTATTGTCTCTTACTCTGTAAGATACAAGATGACTTAATTAAAATATTCTAAATATACCTTTTTGGAGCAGTTGAGTAAATTAAAAACTACATTATATCATTATAAATTTGCTAGCTTATGTATATGATAGTATTTGAGTTTTAAGATATTGTACAAATATCTCAGCACTATCTTCATCTTATCGTAAATGTTGGATTCAATAATGACCAATGTCTTAAGAATTGCAGGATTCAATCGATATTGAGTTATCGATAAGAGATTCGACAAAATTTTCTGAACTAGAAGATTCAGTCACAACGGTTTTAAGAGTTGAAGGCTTAAATAAAAATGCAATTTACGAGGAAGGTATCATTCTAACAGATGAAACACAAATTTAACTTAACTGGTAACTTTTAAGCGATTGAAATGTCTCTAAAATTTTTCACTATGGAAGCATTTAGAAGCCAAGCAATCAATGAAATTTTAAAAATGATTTTAGGAAACTTTAAAACCACAGCCTGAATTTTACTGTTAAATCATATCAAATTAAAATGTCATTTAATTTACAAAAGTTAAATTGTAGTCTTTATAAACAAAACCTTGATATCTATGACTGAACTTCTGAATAATAATTTTAGTGGTATATGTATAGTTTTTAGAAGTCTTCTAGAAAGCCAATAAAATCGAAACGCAAGTTCATTAAGAATTTTTGTGAATTTTTTAACGCTCAAAGAAATGATAAAATTCTAAATTTTCATTAAATGAAATATTGTCTTTTCATAAATGCAAGGATTAAACTGTTACCTTAAACAGTACTGTAATGATTTTAATAGATTAGTATTACATAATATATGGCGGAAATAAAATTTCAAATACGCTTTTATGAAAGAATTGAAGTATTTTTCAAGAGAGGCATTCTATGCAGCAGCATTCACGATATAAGATTTAATTTTTACGTGCATTTGAATAAATTAATTTTAGTTTTAATTAATGATATTTTCCTCTCAAATTAAGTTGAAATAGGATTGTAATTTGAAGATAAAGAAAACCTATTCAAGTCTTAATATACATGATCTGTATTTGATTAAAATATGTAAAATAAAACAAAAAATATAACTAACAACAAAATTTATAAAATTTACGATCTGTAGGGAACAGATGGTAAAATATCAATCAATAGAAAGTAAAACTATTTATCTCTCAGTGATTCAATTACCCATTTGTCATTTTACAAAGTAAAGATGCATAAATATTTTAATTGTAGATAAATAATCAAATCAAATATGAAAAATATAGTGTACAATCAAAACATATTTTCATGTTAACATATATTAAAGAAGTCTATATATTTCATATGAGCGAAAAGTATTGTATTGAGATCGTAAATACATAAAATATTTGAATTTTCTGATATAAGAAAATATTTTATATATCATAGAAATATTCTATTTCCATTGAGTCTTATACATATATATATATATAGTGTTGTGTGTGTGTGTGTGTGTGTGTGTGTGTGTGTGTGTGTGTGTGTGTGTGTGTGTGTGTGTGTGTGTTTTTTTTACTGATTGACAGCTGAATTGCCAACTATCAAATAATAAAATGTGTTTTACATTTGTACTACGTCTGCAAACCTAAAAATTGAACTGACGCCATCTATGAGTAAAATCCGCAATTACTTAGTTGCCAACCCAATAAAATATTTTTCTTTATATCAGAAAAATTCAAATATTTTATGTATTTACGATCTTCATACAATACTTTTCGCTCTATGAAATATATAATTTCTTTTAATATATGTTAAATGAAAATATGTTTTTTGATTGCACTATATTTTTTCATATTTTGATTGATTATTTAAATTACAATTAAAATATTTATGCATCTTTACTATTGTAAAAAATGACATTAATTGGAATCACTGAGAGATAAATAGTTTCTTACTTCTATTGATGATATTTTACCTCACGTTCCCCTACAGATCTAAAATTTTATAAATTTTGCGTTGTTAAGTTATATTTTTGCTTTCATTTTACATATTTTACTCAAATACTAGATCATGTATATTAAGACTTGAATAGGTTTTCTTTTATCTTTCAAATTACAGTCCTATTTCAACTAATTTGAGAGGAAAATATCATTAATTAAAACTTAAAATTTAATTTATTCAAATGCACGTAAAAAATCTAAATCTTATAATTACCTTGTGAATGCCAAGCTGCATAGAATGCCTCTCTCTCTGAAAAATAACTTCACCATTCTTCTATAAAAGCGTATTTGAAATTTTATTTCCGCCATATATTGCACAGTTTACTTTCTATTAAAATATTATCTACAACTGTTTAAGGTACAGTTTAATCCTTGTATTTTAAAAGACAATATTTCATTTAATGAAAATTTTAGAAATTTTTGCATTTCTTTGAGCGTTTAAAAAATTCACAAAAATTCCTCTAATGAACTTGCGTTTCGGATTTTTATTGGCTTTTAGAAGACTTCCAAAAACACTATACACAACTAAAATTATTATTCAGAATAGTTCAGTCATAGATATCAAGGTTTTGTTTATAAAGCTTACAATTTAACTTTTGTAAATTAAATGACATTTTAATTTGATAACGAATCTTAACAGTAAAATTCAGGTAGTGGTTTTAAAGTTTCTAAAATCATTTTTTTTAAAATTTCATTGATTGCTTGGCTTCTCAAATGCTTCCATAGTGAAAGAATTCTTATAGACATTATCAATTCGCTTAAAAGTTACCAGTTAAGTTAAATTTGTGTTTCATCTGTTAGAATGATACCTCCTTCCCTCAAAATTGCATTTCTTTATTTGTCCTTGCCCTGTAACTCTTACAAAATCAATATTTGACTGAATCTTCAGTTCGAAAATTTGTCAATCCTCTATCGATAACTCAATATCGATAAAATCCGCTGCAATTCTTAAGACATGGCATATTGAATCCAACATATTACGATAAGATGAAGATAGCTAGATATTTGTACAATAATTTTAAAAAAATTTACTATTTCATATACATACAAGCTTAGCAAATTTATAATGATATAATGTAGTTTTTAATTTACTCAACTGCTCCTTAAAAAAGGGATATTTAGGGTAGATATTTTTAATTAAGTCATTCTTCGTAATCTCTACATGAGTAGAGAGCAATAAAGGGGAGATAAATTATCATGAAATTCTCATTAAAAATAAGGGAAGTAAATTTATTACGATAATAAACGGAAGACAAAACAACAAAAAGTGTTGAAATGTTTTAAGTAATTAAACTATATTATGCATGATCTTTCATAATAAAAATTTAAATATTGTTTGACTTAATAGCTTATAGATTCTGCTTTGATATTAAAAGTCATTAATTATATTATTACTTTAAACATTTATATTTATCACGGAATATACAGAAAATTATGTCGCTTTGTTCAGATCAATTACTGTAATATAATGTATTGTATATTCAAATTCTTTGAGCATAATGTAAATAAAACATTTCAATGAATATTTGTTTAATTTTTAATTTTTAAAATCCTTTGAGTGTAACAACTGCTTACTGTATTAAATTTCCATTTATAACCAAGAGATTTCATTGCATAACTAACAGTATATGTTTCAATATTTTAACTATATATGATGTTTTAAACTTGAACTATTTTTATAGGATATTTTATGATGCATTTATGCGTATCAATATTTCCAGTATGAAAAGTTTGAATTTTATCATTCATTTATCAGGAATACTATTTGATGTTCATTCTCGTTTAACTTTTTCGTTTAATAAAAATACTGAAACTAAATACATTACTCTTAGAAACGACAAATCATTATATAGTAACAAGACCCTCATTAAATTTAACCTAGGTAATTATAATCACTCTGAGGAAATTTAAAATTAATTCATTTTCTTCCGAGATAGTGTTCGAAAATAAGAAGCATTTGAAGAGCTTAGAATAATCTCAATTAATTTCTCGAGTCAAAAGTTGCCACAAATGATGATCTAGCTAAGAAAAGTTAAATACAAAGTAAAATTGGGTACAATAGATCCGCTTCACTGAGCTCTGATACTTGTTTCTTTTGGCGTATGACACGAAAACGATCTTCAATTGGTCCATTACAGTGATGGATGACACTATGTGATTGGTTAGGGTTGCGATTATAGGTTTGTCTTGCTCAGTTGTGTTTCTCAATACATACTTTGAAACATGAGGCTCTACCAAGCTAAAAGACCATAAAAGATAACTTTCAGCTCACATATATTTTAGTATCCGAAATGTTTAGGATAGACATTGACTAATATTTTTCATAATTAAATTAAATCATAAACATTTTTTAAAACTTGTAAAAATAATATGATCAGCAGAAGTAGAAGTTGTTAGCTAATTATATTATTTTAACAAGTTTTTAAATTGCTTATTCTTTTTTGATGACAAAAATTTTGCATAATCTAAAAGCAGAATTTAATTTTTTCTCTGGAATAATGAGTAGCATTTACTGTTTGAAGGTAGATTTTTTTAATTTTCAGAAATCACAATTCATAGGATATTGAATAAATTACCCTTTTTCATGTATTTTATACATATTTATTAAGTAAATACATAAATATCATTAAGTTGAAAATTTATAGCAAATTAGTAGCGTAAGTATTATTTCATTACTTTTAATATTTATCTTCTAAGACAAATGTTCAGAAATTAATTAGGTTGCATAATGGGGAAAGAATTTTTATATGAAAAATGAAGAGAAAGCATTATTAAATAACTAGCATTGTTACATTGAATTCAGATGACAGTTTAACATTAAATAATTTTAAAAGTAATTAAAGTTTATTTACATAAATGAGAAATTACTTTACTCTTAATCGATGAAATTTGATAAAAACTATAGTGATAAAATGCTTTTTAGATTGTGTGTTCAGTTATAAGAAATATTCATTTCATTGAAATAAAATTAAGTCTTAGAGTTCTTAAAAATTATCAATCTTTCAAAATTTACTTGTATTAATATATGCATTCATAATAAAAAAATATTTAAAACTAGGTTAAGAAATAATAAAAGAATATTCAAAAGTATCATTTAAATGATTAAAATTTCGATTTCTATTAAATCTACTTTAAAAAATAATCTAAGTAAATTTGCACATTTATATGATCAATGTGTACTATGTTTGAAAACAAAATATAATTAAACAACTCACTGTTTCTATTTTAATAATTTTATTTTAATTATTGTCTTGCTTAGTTGTTATTGTAACTTCACTTCTATAGAATTACATATAATAATTTGTTTCCTATAACTTTGTTTATATTTTCGAAAGATATAATTCAATAAATGTTAACAAATAAAGAACTCTTTTCTGTATTATTTCCGCTTTTGGGTTCTTTACGGAAAGAGCTTTTGAATTAGTTTAATTTATTCATGTATTTTAATTATACGATATATTTCGGTAAGGAGCTCTTAACAATAGGTGGTCATTGGACTGTTATTGGAATGGGATTATAAACTACTTTTCACATGAAACAATGATTTCCTGTAGAATACGCAAATCTGGAACATTGTAATTTGTTTCCAATCAACTTTGTTTAAAATAATTAGGTAATTGTTTTAAGATTCGAAAGACTTCCAAGAAAATTTTAAAACACACAAATAGAAATTTATCTTTCAGGCGAAACATGATTCATTTCAAGAGATTCATCAACTCGTGCTGTGATACGATGGTAGCTAAGAAAGAAAAATAATATTTTAAACTGTAATATAAAATTAAAAAAAAAACAATCAAATTGATAAGTAATGATTTAAATACATTGCGCCAGCTACACTTCAATAAAAAGAAGTGTTTTTATCAGGAAAGTATTTTAAATTAAAGCAAAAGAATCGCGTCCTTCATTACTTTTAAAATAAAAATATTATGAAGTGAAAACCAGAATTTTGAGAATATTTTTAAAAATGTCTTCTTTTTCGCTATTCTCTACTCCTTTTTTCTAGAAAAATAATGGTGACTGTTTTTTAGGAAATATTTTAACCATGTAGTATTTGGATGCAAATAAGAACTACATTTTGCTTAATTCTGTTAAAGAATGCCTGAAACATTTATTGTTATCATCTTAAAGATTTATAAGAAATAAGAAGTTGATGCAGAAGTCCCTTAATGAGCACTGCGAAGAAAAATATTTACAATACATCTCTTTTATTTGTTCATTTTAAAATACATGATAATCAAGTAAGGAATATTTCGAGCCATACTTATATAAATATTTTTTTTTATATAATTCTGTGACCTAATCAGTATATTTTTTACCATACATACCTATAGAATAAAAAAAATAATATACTTTGAAATAAATATTAATAAACTTCGCTTATAAAATCTAGATTTTAATAAGAAGTCATTGAAAATCTTAAATCTTTAAAAATTAGTGAGTGTTTTTTTTTAATTATGCTTTTACAAGCACAAACATTTCACGATTACAAATTAGATTTTTTTTAAATATGCATGATGATTTATATATTTTTTTTATTCCTAAGATATCTATAAACGTCGAAACATCAACAAGAAGCAGCACATAATCACACTCGTCCATATTAATATATCCACTAATAATTAAGATATAAGTTAGAACGTTATCAGTAATTTCAGTTGTAATTAACTTTTCAGGAGTTCCTTAAGGTACAGTGATTAAGTGAAGCAATTAAAAACATTAGTTTAAGTGAAAGTTATTATTGTTTATTTTTCATTATCAAAAGATAGTCTCTAGAAATGTGTCATTTTTTAAACATTATTTATTTCCTTATTTTTTTCCCGGTATTCGAATGAAACCCTAAAGATTAGATTTGTTAATTTTGTTTTCTTTTTTTTCTTCATAATCCTAAAAACGTTATTATTATACTGGGATACTGTAAGTAGTATATGTTTGTACAAAACGAAAGCAAATTTGATTACGGTTGTTAATTAATGTCTCACTGCGAAGAAACACGATGGCTATTGACCATATACATCATAATTTTGAACCTCATTCAAGTGACGAGGATGACTCCCGAGCTGGCATCTGCCTCTCTAAACTTGCACACCATTCCAACAGGGTGATTTTGGACCCTAACAGGCAAACGTGCATGAATCGCAAAAACAAACCCTCGTTGAAGGGTACGAAATAAAATAGTGTGAGTCTTTTGGGAGCTAGAATTAAGAGACGAGAATAAAGAACGTAAAAACACAGAATTAAAAGTAAAACATTGTTGTCTCACTCAGTCGGATCCGATCCTTAACGTGGAACTAAAAGCCAACGCTATAATGAAGAAACATATTACTAAAATAAAAATAAAATAAGGATCCATACTGTAGTTAATAAAATCACAGGACAAAAGTTGGATAGCAAAAATAAAATGTAGGAAGTAGCAAAAGAAATCGAAGTAACAAATTAAATCTTTAAATGAAAAATAGAAAAGGTGATTTAAAAGTATTCAACGCAGCAAAAAAAAAAAAAAAGACGTGCAAGTACGTAACAGAAAAGTTACTAGTACTTTTAAAATGAATTCAATGACAGATATTCAATGGTCTAGAGCAGTGGTTTTCTATTTTTTTGAATTTGAATCACATTTAAAAACCTAGAAATAACTGTAGGCGAAATTTATATAAATTTCTGAGAAATACATAGCAATTATTAGGTGAAATATTACAAAGAAAATTGCGATAAAAAATAAATTTATTATTTTTTGTATTTATGAGAAACACAAGTAAAATAATTAATAGTGAAAATCCTATGTACCTAGATATTTATATATTTTTGACCATACATTAGAAAGGCAAACTTCCTTTCCTCATCAATGTTTTGAATATTTCCTGTTTTTGTACCCTTTACTTTTGAATTAGGATTCCCCCTTCCCCCTGTTGTGGAGGAAAGTGGAATCCTAATTCACATAAATATGTATTCAAACATAATGTCATGCACAAAAGCTGTAATAACTATGAAATATTAAATTTACAATAATGCAATTTGGACAAAGAGCCAATACTATGGTAGGTAGTATATATCCATATAAAGATATGAATTGTTATAAAGAAGAGAAATTGTTAGTTAAAATAAAAGTGTTTATAACTTAGATCTAAAAATTATTTATTTTTCATATTGATAGATGCTACTTTTTACAAAATATACTTCCTTTTGCTATTCCAAATGGACAATATGGATGTTTATAGCTCTCTTTAGAATAAATGATTTTCCGAGCTTTTTCAAAGATTCATAAAAATATTTCTTGAACCCTATTGGTATGTGAAATTCTAGTAATTTCTACAAATGATTACATTATAATTCCCTCTATAAATGAATTGAGCCTCCAACAATTGAAACGTGTTTTACAAGTTTCTTCTGAATATAGATATGAAATAAACCTAATTTTTTTTAAATGAAAATTAAAACTTCTAGGATATACAATATGGAATGGTATAGATTAAGCCCATCATCGTTTAAACCTTCTGCCGTACAAAACTTCTAAGTCCCTAAAACCGATAAAACGGTTCCTCGGACTAACACATAGTTTCAAAAATTTACACCTCAATATTCACTCATTGCGAAACTTTTGAGTAATCAACTCAGTAAAAATATTTCTTTTCATTTCAGTGAATCACAACTACAAGCCTTTCAAGAAATTAAAAACATTTTATACCAATATCCTGTGTTACATACTTTTCAACAAGGCTCAAAAATGGAATTCCATACTGGTAAAAGTTCTTATGGATTCAGAGTGGTACTTCTCATACAATCATCAAATGGAAATTCTGACCCTATTTATATTATGATGAAGGAAACTGCCTTGAAATAAGAAAAGTATTCAATCTATATATTATGTAGACTGAATATTGAAAATTGCAACATCATGAAGGAAAGCAAATAAAAAAAAAGATATTTATTGTACGTAATCAGTTTGGCATGAAGACAAAATAATTAAATTTGCAAGAAATTTGGGAATTTACAGGGGCGCAAAATTATTAGAAACAGCACACTCCTAGCAACTAAAACGGCCCTTACCGAATTAGGCACGGGGTAGAATTAATTTTGGATGACAGAAACGGGCAACTCGTTCCATTCTGTTTCAAGTATACGCCACACTTCATCAACTTTTTTGCTTGTAAGAGCTGGGGTGCTAGTCTCTCCGTAACTCATTATCGGATGTTTTAAATGGATGACAGATCTGGAGACCGTGCAAACCAGAAAAAAAAAAGAGAATACCCTGCGCGTAGAGGAAGGTCAGAACACGATGTGTAATATGTAGTCTAATATGCCATACTCTATCTTGTTGGAAGATAGAGTATGGCAGGCCTCTAAAATAGGCCAAAACTACTGGATGTAGGATCTCACAAATGTCCGATCTGTGTTCAAATTATCGTCAATCCGAACTGGAGATGTACGTATCGTGTATCTAATGGCTTCCCAAGCCATCACACCAGGTGCAGGGCCCCTATGCCAATATAGAATGCGTGCAGGTGACAAGCGGTCTCTTTGGAGCCTCCAGACACGTATAGGACCATCAGAATATTGCACGCAGAACCGAGACTTGTCTTAAAAACGACATTGTGACACTCCTGCATCCAGCTCTGTCTTTCTTCACACCAGAGTCTCCGTTTCTCTCTCTCTCTCTCTCTATGCTGCATTGTCAAAGGAAACCGAAATAAAGATCGCCGGGCCTGCAGTTCACACAGCTGCAAACGTCATCCACCGTACAAGAGGATACTGGACGTTCTACAAACATGCCCATTTCTGACTAATGAATTGTGATATGATTGTATGGTTTTGCAAGGCCGACCTCACAATCTGTTTGTCCATGCGGACGTTAGTCATGGGAGGGCATGGAAGTCCCGCATGCCGCTCAATATGATCCATGGAAACCCATTAATTCCGTATTCGTATGACAGTGGTTATATTAGGAAGATTGCGAATAGCGATATCATGAAACGATAATTCAAACTCTTGAGAGACAACGATCCTGCCTCTATCAAAATCCGACACTTGCTGGTAAACATTTCTTTTTCTTATTCGAGGCATAACATGATATTTTGAGCAAACCCCGACCGTACAAAGCATTTTCCCAAATGAAAAATCCACTACACGATTCTTCTCTTACGCAGTGCTACAGATATCGTTTCCCTCTCCTGCGTCGTCTAAATATGCTGATATACTAATCATTTGCATATTTTACCCACTTCTCCTTTTCATGTGCTTTTGACGTTCGTCAGATCATTCCTCCATCGTTTTTAATGACCATCAATATATATTAATACATACTAGAGGCTTTACCCATAGTTCTGACAGTCAAAAAATACCATATTGGATTGGACATTCTGGATCAAAATTTACCATTGTCATAGACTGTGAAACCTTTAAGAAAGCCGTAAGCGAAAAACACTTAACACCCAAAATTGTACTTGGGACAAATAGTCCTCTTGTTGCTTATAGTAGGACGTTAATAAAACCAAACCAAACCCTTTGGTAAACAATTTTAGGCTAATTCAAGTGCAAGTATTTTCATTGTCCTGATAAAAGACGTCTCACGTACATGCTCTCAGCCGTAATATTGTTAATTTGTTACTTAATATTTTGAAATATTAGCTAAAATTCCTGCCCAAGCTTTTAATGAAAGTATTCAAACTCGTATAAAAATCTGTCTAAATAACTCACATTCGGAATGTTTCTGAAAATTGGAGACATCGGAGCGAATCAGAATGAATTATTAATTATATTCCTCACTGCATGAAAACTCAAATCGTTCGAGACGCACATGATAAGGGGGAATTTTCAGCAAATAAAACAGTAACAATAGCTTAAAAATGAGTTTCACTTTTCCAAATTGAGAAAATGTTTTGATAATGTAGTCACCAAATTTGTAAAGTGTATTCTAGGTGAAAGAAAAGGGTGCAAACATGGAAAAGTATTCTACATCCCATTTCTAAAGGAAACATCATGAAGTATCGAGAGGAAAATAGGTGAAACTTCAACAAAAAGCGAAAATCCATAATGTACCAGTACCAAATCTATGACTTAGTTGTTATCCTAAGAGTCCTTGGTACAGAACTAAAATCCTAACCTTGATATTTTGGACTGTACAAAATCCTCCGAGAGAGAGTAAAACTACATATTAAAAATTGTATGATGAATGTAAAACATGTAATAACTCTTGAAGGACCTAATGAGACTTCAGCCACATTTCTTTCATGTCAGGTATATATTTTTGTTGATTATTTTATTTCCCTTTTTATCTTTATTTTGTATGTTTCAGTGCCTCTAACTCATGATGGCGCTTTTGTATACCATGAGCCAAAACCTAGAGAAAAAAATTAAGATGTGCCAAATAATTTGAGAACTTTTTGTACCGTTTTCCATCTATAATGAAAGTTAATGAATAGATGTAAGGATAGAATCTGCTTCTCTTTGTGGAGGTAAAGGAATAACTTAATACAGTTTAATTAAGTATTGTTCGCCTATATAATGAAGCACCAATCCGCAACAGTCAGGAATGATCTCCTTCACGAGAGGGATTGCTTTACAATGGTACTATAATGCACCAAGAATCTCGTTCGGTGAAAATAACTCTGGACCACAGTTGTTGGCATTTAGAGCGAGATCAGCTTGGGACTCGGGTTTGTCTATACTTTCTGCTCGGAGAAGGATTCCTGGCCTTTGCGCGTGTTAATTACCCTTTGAATAGAGATATGTTTATACACACAATCAACTTGTTTAAATGATTTAATTATTGCATGAAAAACAATATCTATTACAGCACATAAACATTACTTACCCTTATTGAAACTTTTCGGACTCTTTGAAATCCCTAAACTTTTAATGTCTGGTATTAAATTTTTTGTAGAGAACAATAAAGAGTTCTTCAAATTTAGATTAATTGTTGATTAATTTTTATTTATTTTTGCTTTTAATCAATATCATTGATTAAAATACTATTTCATATCAAAGCGATATACGTATATAATTTTTTGCATATTTTTTAGCTATGGGTAATGAACACATGCAATTAATTATGTAAAAAGAATTTTGATCTCAAAATCGCTCATAATGTTTTATTTTTAGGAATTAATTTGTTTTTAAACCAGTCAGTTCCATTTAAATGTCACTACTCCTCTGCATTATGTTTTGTACACTAAATTGGCTTAAATTCGCGAGAATTCAGTTTATTTCTTTAACGAAATCATGAAAAAGATTTTCAAATGTCCCTTGTAATATCTTGATTGTTTCAATACATTTGATCAAGTTCCTATTATTCTCAAAACATTCACTTTATCCTTTAAAGTACAGAAATCGACTCAAAGTTTTATTTTCTAATTGAGAGGATAACCGTTTTAATCTCATTTCAATATAGATTCGATGTTATTTACTAATCTAAGAAATAATTTATTCTTGCCTAGTAGTTTCAAATTTAGGTCATCTAGTTGGAAAGTAATATCAACTAGTTCTGGCTACATAATGTCAAATTAAATAGCCAGGTTACTATCTAATAATGGAGTTCTTTCATCAAACAGTTCAATTTCCTGTTCTATAAAAATCAGAAACAACATTTTTAAATTTTCAAACTGATAACATAATTTTTTGCATATATATATATATATATCAGATGAGTTTGTCCCAGTATAATTTTAAATTTTCTTCGCAGGATTTTACTTTTTTAAATATGTCTAGTCTTCTTATTTTATGATGCAATGATTCCAGATAGCTAATTCTTCAAATACATTAAAATTGACTCATCAACTCCTCTTATGAAAATGTTGATCTGTGCAACATGAGATATATCCCTTGATTCATCCAAAGTTAAAGAAAATACAATACAACAATAATTACAATAATGATTGTCCAATAATGGCAGGTCTTCCAATTACTGGGATACATCCTCAGAGAGCTTCTACATACGTCTTATAACTGTCTGCCTAATCATTTATTCTAGGTCAGAAAACGTTCTTTTATGACAATGTTAAAGCATATTCATAAGATACGTATGTCATTGCTAAGTCTTCACAACCTATTTTAGCAAATATATTTTGTTTTCTTCAGATTTCTTGCTTTGTTCTTAATCACGTATTCTTTTCGCAACTGAGTTCCAAGAATCAACTTCATTTCTTATTTTATATAAGTTTGATGCTGTGTTTTATAGTATGTGTTATTTATGTAAAAAAGTACTTTCACAAACAATGCAACATTATTTTTTTGATGAATTAGCTATAAATAACTACTCATTTTCCCACTGGTCATTAAATACATGTCTATTGTCATTTTCTGCTCTTCTTTTGGTCATTTTCTTTGTTGCACTGTAATCTTAGTTGCACTGTAATGGATGAAAAGAATTTAAAGAATAAAAAAGATAGGTACAAATCTCTAAGAAAATGTCGAAATTAACAAATAGATCACACAAAATAAATTGATGCAATCACACAAGCGCACTAAACCCTTCGCAGAATCTCTGCTTCAAAATTCGACACCACGATATCACGATATATAGCTGAATGAAACAGCACTTGTATTCATCAAATACTCCACGGTTAAACAATCTTTGCTCTAATCTATGTATACACAGTGCTCTAGGATACGAACAAGTCTGATAGTCAAATGTGGTGGAAGGCCATATTGCACTTCTTCGAGTCATATGACTGTCTGGCTAACGGTTAGCTTCTGCCTAACCACTAGAGAACAGATACAAGACTTATGTAGGTTTACAGCTGCGCTGAGAATCATACCGAAGCATTGTCGATGTAACGTGGTTAGACTTGAAATGTAAATTTTTCCCAACATTAAAATAAATCGAAATACCATTCTGATGCTCTATTATGTCTCCTACTTCTATATTTATATCGTAATTGTCATCGTTATTCGAAAACTGTGATTTGTGGGAAACCAACAGCGGTTCTTTGAGATTTTCCTCTATTAATAATATTTAGAGTTTTGCAGTTGATATTTGTTACATTGACATAGAAAATGACTCTCATTAGTGAAAAACTAACAATGCTTTAATGTGTAACACTCCATTTTCACACCAACATTTGAAACAAACATTTCTCTATATCACGAAGCTTGAAATTTACAATTGATTACTTTTTTTCATGATATTGCATTTGATTATTACTTTATCTAATTTAGAACGTATTTTTTCTGCAATTACTTTCGGATTTTATTTATCTGTAATGTGAAAAAGATATATTGGTATTAAACCAAATTCATTCTATTACAAAACAGACTGGTTGATTTATTTATGAATAAAAAACAATGAGAATTTAAATATCTTACAAAGAATAATAAATAAGGAAATAATAAATCAATGCATCATGCCCAAAATTATTTTTTAATATAGTTGTATAACTTAGAGACATGATTGGAAACTTCGGTGTATTCATTTTTCCCAAGAAATATTCATTGTTCCCTCATTTCCCAGGATTACGAATCCAAGTACTTCTGTCAATCGGATTTTCTTACACGCTAATATTGAATTTAATATATTTGCACAAATTCCCTTTTCATGACTTCGAGAGAATAATATTTAATTTTTGCATCGTTGAAAGAATTATCACTAAGCCTTTATTGTTAGATTTTTTTTCTTTTATGGGATACGGAATAGTTATATGGTATTTTCAATAAAAGGCTTATGGAATACTTTTTACATTCACCATGTCTGCTCATGGTATTCTAAAAAAATGTTCACTTATCAATTCAAGAATAATGTTAGAAAAATGATTTTATTTTGGATAAAACTCCATATATATATATATATATATATATATATATATATATACACTATAACATGGCAAAAAATTTAACCTCAAAACTATCTTTTTGTTCTTTCAATATTAGAACTGAACATGTACCATAGAAATATTGCTTTGAAAATATTTTATGCGAAAGTTTTGTAATTCACTAATTTTTAAAATCTTTAAATTGTAATTAATGTATTGAAATATCTTCAGAATAAATATGATGATTAATAAAACTTCTAAATTAAACACTTCTACATTTTTTTCATGTATCCTAATTTCAAAGTTGATGTAATGTAGAACATAACAGAACTTTCAAGATTCTCGAAAGGTACGGTATGAAATTAACTACGCTCGTTTGCCTTCGGTTAGACTTAAGAAATAGTGATAATTATTTTAGAAGAAGATTACGGCTCAGATATTCAAAATGTTTTCATTATCTTTGTTAGATGAATAGTTGATGAAAATTCTTTAATATTCTTATGATATTACTTGCATAAATAGAACCAAAACATTTTTTAGGAATGTGTCAATTTTTCGTTCCTCGTGTTTTTAGATGACTTCTCTGTGTAGCCAATATGATTATCACATTATTAACTAAATTATTTAGAATACTAAGCTCGATCACAATATTGCATATCTGAATTTTTCCAATTTCAAGAATCATGTAACGAAATCCTTGATTTTTAAACCTACATAGTTTCATAATAAGAATACTGCTTATAAAAAAATAGCATAATTTGATTTAGAGGTGATATTAGACACATGTATTCATTATGAGTAAAACTGATTAATTTCGATAAGTTGACAATGCATGATTCGAGTCAAGTGTATAAATCTTGAATATACCAAACATTATTAATGGATTAAAAGAAGATATGTAAGGTTTTACACAAAACAGGTTAAATTCAAAAGACTTCCTCATCTTCAAACAGATATGTTGAAGCTAAGAAAGGGAAACACTAACTCTAGTACTATCTTCATAACTTAATCGTTGTCAGAATGACGAGGTCGGTCTTATTTGAATGTCATGTAAATTAAGAGTGACTTTAGTTTAAGCCAAAGAATCATTTCTCTAAATATTTTTTCACATCATTAAATATATGTATGCATTTTTAAAACTTCGTTTAAAATATATTCATTGTAGCGTGCACTGCGTCATAAATTAACGCAAAATATTTAAAAAAAATTCACAATTGAAAATGAAAATCTAAATAAGATATGTAAAAATAGTTATTTCTACGAAAGAAAGACATTTTATCTCAAAACAAATGATTTAATAATTTCTAAGGACCTAATACTAAATAATGGAAAAAAGGTTTTTCTCTGGAATGCAAAAAAAAATGCACAGAAGCATTTCTCATTGGAGTTATAAATAATACGGGATTACCCCTGGTATTATTAAATTTCATTTTCATATTTTAGTACCATTTAATCCATACAACGCTGAGATATCGTAATGCTTAATAAAAATTTGCATATTACACACCATTTAAGAACATTTCAAAGTGACTATTTTATATTTAAAAGGAATATTCTTTTAACTATCAGAAATTTTTAGACCGTTATAGACATAAAGTACTGAAACTTTTACTGCAGTCAAGATTATCATAATTGATTTGCGAAAGACAATCGATTAACTACAAGTGATTCAATAATAAACTACTATTAATATATTTACTCCAATACTGCAGATGACCATGAAGCTTTTGAAAACTTAATTACAGAAATTTAACACTGTTTGCTAATGCGGTAACTTTATCTGATTGATTACACTCAACTTAAATAATTTATAATACGAAATAATTTATTAAATGGAATTGATATCATTAATTTTCTCTTAGAAAAAGTTTAGTAAAACTATATTACTTTCCTTTCTATGACATATACTATAACGTGGAGTAAATATATTTGTATTTCTCAAATTAAAATATATTTATTCGAAAAGACCAGATACAATTTAATAAGATGATACTTCTCTATACAATAATTTGTTGTTTCCTGTTTGTTGTCTTGAGCAATTATATACTTACTTTTCAAACAAACAACTTTGCTTTTCTACAAGTTAAAAATCTCAGTGAGTTTATTAAAATGAATTATGAGACCTGAAAATATCGTATTTTATTAATTATTCATATTCTTTAGTGGTAAAATCTTAAAAGTTAGGTTGTCAGAAGAATATTAGGGAGGAAAAAGTAATTGAGAGATTATTCATTATCTAAAGCAATAAGTATATATTAAATATATAAGAAAGTACTTGATTTATTTTTCTTAAAGGCTGTTTTGATTTATAAATGTTTCTAAGCTGTTTTATATTTTACTCTGGGCATATTTTATAATTCGTAATATAAAAATATTATACTATTGAATGAAACTCTTCTTGAGGTATTTTTTTTAAGCAAATGAATGCATAATTGAACATTCATATATATATATATATATATATATATATATGTGTGTGTGTGTGTGTGTAAACTTCTCGATGTTTTGCAAGTATTCCATCGGAACTGCTTGCCGAACATTGGCAAGAGCAGCCTATAATTCAGTGCGGGTCGCTGGTGTTGTCTGATGTGTTCCACACTTTACTCAAAGCATCCCAAAGGTGCTCAATAGGTGTTAAATTGAATTTAAATATTTGTAATCGTAAGAGGTGCAAAACCTGTAAAAGGATTAATGATGGACAAATTAGCAGTGATCCATAATTTATTTTTTGCAAAATTATTAATTGTATTTACTCACTGAAATGTAAAATATATGATTATAAATATATTTGTCAAATTTTTAACAATACTAATATGCTTTTTAATAAACACATGCATGTTACTGATAAATTCAGAGATATAAGCAATTGCAATAACACAGAAATTAGGCGTTTATATAATCCTATATTTGAAATGTAAGCTTAATTTTTTTAAATAATGCCTGACACTGAAATAAATTTATGGTATGAAAATTATATTAGGGGTTTGAAACCTATATATCCATACGGTCTAAATATTTTGCATTTTAATAAAAATATTATATAAATATTTAAGCAAAATTACTATAAATTGTTTTTATTGAAATTTTTGTTATGCTCAATGTTTCCGATAAAGTTAATACTATGAAACATAATAAAGGAAGAAATAGCAAGATAAAATGTATGGATTAGGCTGTTATTAAAGGGAAAAAATTACATTTTAATTAATAAATTTGAAAATAATTCAATGTTTAAGGTATTATTCTTTTTTATTTTGATATGAAAAAAAGAGAAATAAATGTTTAATGATATTTTGTTAACGTAAATGAAAAAGATAATATTTATCTACATATTTGTAGGGATATTTGAAAATTTTTACTTCATAAATATAAAATTGTTGACTAGTAATGTTTCCTATTTAATGAAGTTTATTTCTTTGATAGTAATTTGAGCTTAAATATATATAGAAAAATATTATTATAATTTTTTACTAGGAATATTAAATTAGTTAATGTACCTTTAAATTTTCAAAATTCCTATATATGCTAAGGCAAATAAAACATTTAAAGCATTAAAATTATAAAATACCTTAATTTTCAAGATTTTAAGTTAGAATAAGTTTATTATGTCTTTATTAGAGTTTTTTTCTTAATTTTTCAAAGATTCATTTATAGTTTTTATAAATTTTATTAGTTTTTTTATTTAGTTTGTACTATTCATTTTTAAAAGTTATGTTTACTAATATTTTCAAAATTGTTTTTCTGACTTTTTACTCCTTCAAAAAAAAATTATGATTATCCTCTAATTTTTCTTTTGCCTAACACTAGATGGTAGGTGACGTTATCACCTTTAACATACTTTAACTTTAAAGTAAGAATTCAGTTAGCCATTTTTTTCATATAACAATCACGAGTTTAAGTTATTATAATTATATAATAAGTTTTCATCTTATTTTATTTTACGTTTTATTTTATTTTATTTTATGTTTTATTTTATTTTATTTTATGTTTTATTTTATCTTATTTATGTTTCATTTTATTTTATTTATGTTTTATTTTGTTTTATTTCATGTTTTACTTTATTTTATTTTATGTTTTATTTTATTTTATTATATAATGCTCTTGTTTTATTTTTCAATTTATGTTATATATCCTTTTAGACTTTGAAAAGATTACTATTATATTTTCTTTACAAATGAACTTTTCTTGAATTTCACTTTTAATGATCTCTGTTCATTTGTATCAATGGTTTTGTAACAGTTTTTATACAATGTAATTTTTTAAGAGGATTGATAGGTCATCACTTTTTAAAAGACCCTGTATATAACCATGGGCAGTCTGCTAGGAAGCCTTAATTATACTAAACTAAATTCGTTTACTTTTCTTCAATATGCTTAGATGTTTCAAATCTTCATTTTTTTCCCTCTATACTTTTAATGGGTATTATATTACTTTTCGTTTAAATTTACTTTCTTCTAGAAATTTTCAATAATGTATGATGATTTTCTTATATAATTAACCTTGAATTACTATTTTTTTAAAATTCTAATCATAAGCAGAGCATAATCTAGCATTGATGAATTAAGTGGGATTTGAGAGAGAGTGAGAGAGAACTTATCTATATATATTGTCCAGCGATTATTATTAAAGTATTTTAGCTTCCTCTTGCGTGCCTTCCATAAGAACCTTATTATTGAAGGTGTTTTAAGAAATAGCTGTAGATTTGCATAATGAAGAATGGGCGTTACAATGGGAAATAAATCAAGCATTTGAAAGGATCCTAATCACGTAAATTACATCTTTTCGTGCAAAAACTGATTGAATACAGAACATAATATTTCATAAAAGGAAACTACAAAAGAATGAAATATCCAAGTACAGCCTAATATTACATTACCAAAAATGAAGATTTGTAATAATGTCAGCTATTATCTTACAGATTTGAAGTTGTGTGGTGTTGACACAACACATTTACAAAGATTGAGGTTTAACTATTTGCATAAACGATAGGGCGTATTCAGAATTGAAATGATATGATTAATAACAGGATGATTTGAAATAGCTGTGGCTTATGCTACCTCATCAGAAGGTATTCCCGCGAATTATCATCTCACGGAATAGTTGATCCATAATCTATTCATCTGTTTATGGATCCCATAGTGTATTTGGATTGGATTCAACATTTTGATGAAGAGGTTAGCACAAAGGTTAGTACGAGTAATATGTTCTAATTGAAATGAATTTCACTTGTGAAGTAATAATATCTCTAATTTCGACCTTATAATGATGTCTTAAAAAGAGAATATTTTCAAGATTCTTCTGATAAACACTAATTAATTTCTTTTATAACATAAAATAATTTATGGCATGAATATCAATCTATTGTATTTAATCCTTTGTGTATTCATCTGGTTCTAAGCATTATATTGTACTTAAACTAATGATTAGATTAAAATATTCCAATTTTCTGAAAAACTGTTCATTAATAAGTTATGAAGAGACAACCATTTCTATTACGAGTTAAAAATTGCTTATTAATAAGTCATGAATTGAATACATCTGAAATAGTCATTCACTCATTAATTTTAGTTTCATGATGAAGGTTTTGACATAATACTTTCCAGAGTATTTCCTAATTATACAATTATACAAGTACAAATTAATATTGTAAGACGAATATGGATTTATTAATCAAATTTAATTAATTGTATTTGTATTGAATAAATGTATATTGAAGTATGTTTGAATGTAAGACAAATAAGAATAGTATTTTGAAAGTATATCATAAATTATCTATAAATTTGGTCTTTTAAGGTACAATAAATTTTGTTCATAAATTTATATTATAAATAATTTTTAAGGGTCTGTGTTTGAAACATTTTACATTGCGTAATTATTTGTAAGTACACACTTATATACTTATTTATCAACTTCAAGGCTAAAGCTTACATAACCTAATCTTTTGAGGGAAAAAAATTAATTTGTTTTCTAACATTTTGTAATATTCCTTTTTTCAATTTCAACATGTGACGAAAAACTAAAAATCCTACAAAATATCAACTTCAAGCAACGTTGAGTTGTAATAGTAATAACCTAGTTTAAATTTATGATTATGAACATTTAGCTGTTTTGGCAATAGAAATTGTTCCATTAATTATTTTAATCTAGTTGAAACCTTATTTCATATTTCTGTTCAATAATTATATATTATAATTTATATAACGTATTGATGAAGAAATCTATTTAGAAAGTTGTTGAACATCTTATACAAATTAAAACCTATTTTATCGCGCAATCAATCTGCTTAAAAATATTGATTCTAATTTATTTTTTTATCAATATTCGAAATATAGTATTTAAAATATTTCATAACTTCGTTTTTCATAAAACTTCAATAACAACACTAATAAGATGAGGTTTATTAAACAACAATGTGCAGTTAGCAATTCTGTTGAAATCGAGTCTGAAAAAAACAAAGCAATATGAGAGTTCGTAACATATTTAATTAATATCAAATGTCAGAATTTAAAGCAAATCGTTATCTAGTGAAGAAAGTGATACATTATATAAAATGAGGTACAATGAATCTGCTACATCAAGCTGTGTAAATTATTTTTTCTCAGACGTATAACAGGAGGATTATCTCTTCCGTTGGTTCAATAATATGATGAATGACACTTTGTGGTGTGGCCGTGGTAGCCTAATGGTCGAGATTTCGGATTCGTGGCCGGCGGTTTTCGTTCAGTCGCGGGTTCGATCCTTGGCCACTAAAGACCCGCAATGTAGCCTGGACTGATGCACCTTAAGTCGGGGTCGAAAGTCCTCCTGTTGGTATGGTGTGGAAGTTCGGAAAGGGGGTGCCAGCTCAGTCTTCGTCACTTGACCGCGGTTCAAAATTACGAGGTCCGTCGCCAATACCCCTCGCGTTGCTTCTTGTGCGACGTTAATAAAAACTAAACTAAAAGGCGCTTTGTGGTTGGTAATGAAATCAATTTTAGTTCCTTTTTGAGCAATTGTTTCTGAAAGTACGTTTAGTAACACAAAGCATTTCTATAGAATACTTTGAGAAATGAATTTTAAGTCACTTAAATTCTTATTAATTACGAACTACAAGTAATAGATAAATTAATTTTTAAAAATTAATTTTTAAATAAGGATAATATGAAGAATATTTTAAATTAAAAAATCAAATTTTTATACGTGTTGTAGGTTTACTTATAGTTTCAGCTTCTTTGAACCCTGCTATTTAAAATACTTTCTGCAATTCCATACAAGTAAAATTGTTTCAAATATTCTTTTTCAATAACTATAATCGAAAGAAGTTATACGTATAAGAAACAATTTACAATAACAACACTAATACTTTTTTTTACGAATTAAAAAATAATAATTTGCTTAAAATAATTTCTTTAAATAGCAACACTAATATATTAGTTTGCGTTTTTTTTCTACGAGTAGTTTCAAAAGGGAATGCATGAATTTTAAATTGAAAAAGAAGAATAATAAAAATCATATAGACAGTCAAAATATTAAAATTTGATTAAATTGCAAACACCTGAATTATTATAGTTAAAATGGAAATTTATCTGAAATTATAGTAAATGCGATAGAAAGCATTGATAAATTTAACTGGGTTTTTGTTAATTTACTTGATAATTTCATGTTAAGTAACAAAAATTAATAAATGTTCATTGTATTTAATTTTAGAAAAAAAGATTTCATAGATTTAAAACCTGATATCTGGAATAGCAAAACAACTCTTCTTTGAAAAGCACTTTAACATGTAATTATTCTTATCTTTTAGAATTTGGATGCCTAACAGAAAAATCAGATCTCGAAAGATATGATAAATTTATTACTCTTATTTTATTTAATTATACTAATATATTAATTCATGGTAAAAGTCTTTTGAAATTATTTCTAATAAACCGTTTATGTACTCTAAAAGTAGCATTCATTTTATTAAGATTTTAATTCACATATCACAAATTTTTTATTCTAAAAAAATTACACGTATAGTTTTTAATAGCTTATTTTACTTTGATATTAAGATAAAAATAATATTACATAGCATTGCTCATATAATAGTTTTAATAATTGTCTGTCCTTATAAACTCTAGACCTTATCAATATTCTTTTATAAAATTATAATAATAATTTCTGTATTTTTTCCAGCCAAATTCATGCTGATTCATAAATTTCTGAAAACAGTGATTGCAAAAGTATACCGTATCATGTTAAAAATAATTTTCACATCACTTTAATCTCATAATACATTTTAATAACATACATAAGTTATAAAATAGGTTGGTAATTTTTGAAATATGATAGAGTTTCAAAAAGGAAAGGAGTAGAGATGTTTTAGTGAAAAATATTATTCTGTAAATTAAGAACAATTTATAAAACTGTAGTTTATTTTTAATTCACCCAGCGGTGGAAAATCCACTTCCATATTTAAAGACTGAAGATATTTAAAATATTTGCTATAATATAAACTTAGGAGTTTATTCTTCGCTTGAAACATTGTAATTATGCTAAAAACGCTGCTGCTTATAAGGCAAATCAGTGTAATTATTTGGAGATTAAAGCATCTCAACAATCTTGAAAGAAATAAAACAAGGACTTCATTTCCAAGGAGATTTTTCTGAACTGGATCTACGAAAGAAGTGATCAAAATATACTAAGCACCACTAATTCAATAGCATAAGATCACTAATTTGGAAACGTTATCAACAATGAAAACGTTTTTTATATAACTTTCTATTAATTATTCTCTAAGATATTGTATTTTACCGTCATTAATTTAAAAGCGTCATGGTTAATGGATTTTAGAATTTTGGGATTCTGATTAGAGATATTTAGGATTTCAGAATGCAGAATGTATTACTGATTCCCATTTGGGTAAAGAATTTCAATGTTGTAATTGTACTATGCTTCTTTTAAAATCCTATTTAAGGGTAAAACAAAATTTAACTTCTTCATATATATTTTCAAGATTTCCTTTTCATTTTTAACTTTTCTTACAAAAATAAGTAATTAAGAGAACACATTGGTAGTAAATTAGATGATTTCCCTGATTAATCTTAATTTTAAGACCTATATCCCCTTACACAATTATTTATGAGAAATTTTCAAAATTATACCATTTTATGTTTTGCTATTGATGTTCGATTATGCAAAACAGGGAAAAAAATTAAATTTCAGAAGCTAATCTCAGTTCCAAACTTTTATTACCTAATATGAATGTTACAATTAGTTAAATTTATATTAAGAAAACTCTAGAAATCCAACAGTACAAAGCAAAAAGCAATATTTGGTGTTAGGATTCGTTAAACATATAATATTTAAGATTCGTTAAATGTACAATCTTTCGGATTCGCTCAATGTACTTCCTAAATCTTTATATTTATTTTGAGTGGCAACTGTATTAAAAAATGTAGATGTCTGTCATGTTTAGTTAACAGAATAAAAAGAATTTGTCCGAAGAAGATGGCTTGTTTTTACGTTCGTACTTTATACGTGATTATAAATAGTTCAGTCTAATATTTTACTTTTACTTAGATATCTTTACTTAATACGATTGTTCGAAATGGTGCCGAAATATAACCGGTAAAGCGAACTTACTATTACGCAAGTACGAAAAAGGATAAACATGGCAACAGACGAAAAATGAACAAATTACAACGGAAACGATCTACTCTTCTTTCAAGCGTTACTCGCTTAACTGAAACGTTAAATAACGCAGACGGAATAGATAAGGCTTTCGATGTTGAACAATTAGAGAATACTTTAAAAGATTTGAAACTTATGAATGAAGCTATTCACGATTTATTGAACGACGAGGATTACGAGCGAGATACTGTTGATTGTGAAGAATATTTTGATACCGTCAAATTGGCGATTTTTAATACTAAGCGGAAGATGGAGGTAGCCAAGCAAAAAAGAAGAATGAGTGCTAGAGATGAATAAATTTATCAAAATTTCACAAAGATTACAAAACTGAAGATAATCGAAGAATTGTGTCTCTGACTTGGAAATCTATTGTCATACCCTTGACTCCAAACATAGTTAATGCTAAAAACAGATTCCCTTCACTTCAAAAAAGACTCATCCAGTAATGTTTTGAAGACACAATATTATAAATGTATGCTGAATTATATTGAACAAAAACACGTTGAAGTTTGTTCCACTGTAGAATCGAACGAAATGTATTACCTTCCTCATCATGCGGTTAAAAGGATAACACAAACTGAAACTAAATGGCGAATTGCATTTGATGCTTCATCTCATGATCCAGGAATTCCATCTCTGAACGACACTTTAGAAGCTGGTCCGAATCTTCTCCTGAAATTTTTGGTTGTCTTCTCAGATTTCGAAAGCATGAATTTGCTGTTACGTGTGATAGCAAACAGGCTTTCTTGCAGTTGATCCTACACTAAAAGGACAGAGATTTTACCAGATTTCTGTGGTACAAATTAGAAAAACAAAAAAAAAACAAATTTTATAGGTGTAGCCTTTATTCATATTCTATTCTGTGTACCTTCCACATTCCAGATATTATATCTCTAAGATAAAGCGAATTCGGACGCAAAAACCAGTTCCACAACTCTATGAATCAATCAATGTACTTAAAATAAAAAATTCATTATATCTATATTAAAGGATCATGTTTGCTTATGATTTTATTCTTTCAACACATATATAAAAGCTCACAATTTGAAATGTATTTTTGTTCCATGTTTAAAAATTGCTTTTCTGAAACTTTTGGTTTAGATATGACTACATAGTTTATATTAAAAACTTTATTTAGAAAACAAAATGCTTTACATTCCTTCAGAAATAATCGGTCTATTTCATTGTATTTCACTTGGACAAAAACCTCATGACCTGGAGATATAGGTCTTCAAATTCGCTTATATAAAAATATTTGATTTTTTTTTACAAACAATATTTAGAAATAAAATTGTACAAACAAATGGAACAATCTAAATAGAAGTTTGAAATCCTATTTAAAACATTATTGATATTTAATTATTATTTCCGTTTGAAAGTCAGAATTTGGAATAAATTATAATATGTTTAAAAATATAAACTCTAATATATATATATATATAGTAATATTCTTATTTTTTATTTAGCTATACTTTTACTACCAGAAATTAGTGATATAACTTTAACGATAGAAATTGTGCTGCAATGAGGATGTTTCGTGAGTGCAGGTTGTGTGGCAATGCAGATGGTACGTAAACGAACTTACTTTTCTCCTTTCGTTTATTCTTTGTCTGCATGTATGTAAATGAAAATAATCAGACAGCTTTAATAAATTTAAATTATGCTGTTATCTTCATTATTTCTATTTTGTTGACTGAAATACAACAAAACTTATGTCTAAATAAATTGGTTCGATAACTCGGAACTTATGTTTAATTTTATTAAACATTTAATTTTACATCTTTAATTAATATTAATAATTCTACAAAGTATAAATTTATTGATTACTGTCCAAAAGTAGTGAGAATGCAAACGGTTTGACACTAGCATAAAAATTAAAAGGCAATTTTTGCAGAAAACAGTTCAACACTCTCAATATTTAAAAACCTTAACTTTCATTTCACATAAATTACTTCAGTATGATTGATTAAAGGTGACGAAACGCAGTAATTGAATCCAGAATCGCCAGTTTAGCTTGAGATTTTACGAAGTGAACCCTAGTGAAGTGATTCTCCGAACATTCGCCGAAGGAGCTAAAGTATTTGCCTCTCTGGATGAGAAGTCATGTCGTTTATATTTATTTCAAATTTCCTATCGTAATAATTTCGTATTGTAGTTTTCTTAAGTGCTTCGAATTATAACTCTTCGATTTTCTTTACTTTTTGAGTTTAGACTATGGATGGTTTTTTAACTTTTACCGAGACTTTCATTTCAGGTAACAGTAATTTTCCATTTCTGGAGTTATTAATTTAAAGGAATATGTGTATATTGTGTGTTGCCTCCAATAAAGTCTCCTTGGCGAGATTTGCGCCGGTGAACTGGAAAAGTACCCAGGTAACTTATCCTGGGAATGAGAGTGCAAAGAAGTCTACTTAGAGGAGATGGAATAAAGCAGCCAAGACTATGAGCTTATGGAGTGGCAGGAAATACCAGAGTAAGATATGCAAATAAATCAAAAGTGAGTGAAATTGTTGATACTCAAATTACTTTTACTTTTCAGCTTACAATGACTTTAGCAGCACCGAACGAGGTAAGTAAACCTGTTATTCCTAACGTTCCATTTCAGATGAAAAGGAACAGTCCAGGGAATAGAAAAGTTAGTTTCCCAGTAGATGTTAAGGAAAACTCTTTTTTGCAGGTTACGCAGACACCTTTAGCACCTAAAAAGATAAGTCCTCTGACTTATTCCGAGATCATCAGACGGAAGATTCGTACCAAACCCAAAGTAAATCCTCCTAAGGTAAGCCCTTCTTCCAATAAGATTATACTTAAAGCACGTCCTCCAGTTCCTCTTAGGGTGTAAGTTATTAATTTATAATACATTTATATAAAAACAACAATTTCTACTCACCAAGAATATTTTCAATTGTAATAACTGAGTTTCTAGATTTTCCCCCCAGAGAGCAATCACGTAAATAAAAATTTTAGAGTGTTTCTTTATTTCATCTAAAACCATTTTTGACAGATATTTTGAGGGTACTTTTCCATTTCACCGGCGTAAGCAATAAAGCTGCAAAAAATGATACAATCGATGCCAAACGGAATATGCGAATATTGTGTGTTGTCGCCAATAAAATCTTTTTGGCAAGATTTGCGCCTGCGAAATGGAAAAGTATTATTTTCAGATACACACCTGTCATTTTCGAATATGTGTAAACTCTCATTTGAGATGCTAAATTAATATGCATTAAATCACAGAACATAAAATATCTCGTTTGGCAAATTTTTTTTCTTAGCGCCAAAAATAGAGCATTAAAACTGTTTTTCAAAATTAAAATCTCATGGATACATTTAGCAATTATAGTATACAATAAATGAGAAGATATTTTTTAACCCTTTCGGGACGAATGTGCCATATACGCATCACTCGCGATCATCGTTCACTGCCGAACGTACCACATACGCATCATTGGTGAATGAGCTCAGGGGCCGAACGATGCGAGTTCGCATTCTATGAGGGAGCGTTTTCTATAAATCTTTAATCAGCACCCTGTGTACATTACTTTTGAACTAAACATAGTTTCAGGATCCTGACTTTCAATTAGCTCACATTTTGCCTTACTTTGGTATTTTGTACATCAGCTGTTAAGGAGTAGGAGAGAAAGCATAGTGCAAAAGAACTGAGTTCGGTTCTTTAAATTTCTACGTGATATACGTATTCATACTTCCTGTTTCTCTCCAAATGCTTTTTTTTATTGGTTTTTGCAACTAAATTTATAATTCATTTTTTTTTCTTTTTAGAGTTTTATCATCAATACTGTTGCTCTTTGTAATACTTTCGGATATATTTAGTTTACTTATATTCACTTCAATTTTTATTTCGGAAAGCCTTGACTCCTGTTTATAATTGCGAGAAAGCATTGTTTATGATAAGAATATACTCACATTGTCTATGGTCCAATTAATGATGAGAGTGTGATTAACTTTCTAAAAGGTTTGAAAGAAATATTTCTAGTGAATCTGCTGCGGACATTTTGTCAGAGACGGACAAAACAGGACTTCCCCACATTTCAAAAATTACTACATTCGGTCTTCATTTTAAAATTTGTTACTTCTTGTAAATAGTCTTTCTTGTATATTTTTTATGGATTTTAAGGTTTATTGATGTATTTTGTCTATAAGACTTCAGAATAATTTCAATAATGCTTCTGAAAATTATTTCTCAAAATAAGCATTTCTGTACATTGAAAGAAAAAAGATTATTAAAATTGATAATTTCAAAATATATAACAGCTTAAGCAACAATCTTAAATTTGACCAAAAATCATAACATTGGAACGAAAACTTTTTTTGTGATTTTCTTTCCTAAGGTTACGCTTAGCAACGCAAAACTCCCGGCCCGAGCTTCAGATATTTCCGATTCTCATCCGACGCCTGGGAACGTCCTAGGCGAAAGCGTCCCGAAAGGGTTAAACTCTAAAATTCGTTTCTCAAAAGAAATAACTCTAATTTGAAATAAAGTAATTTAATATCTTAAAGAGTAGCCTTTTTTTAAATCTATTTGAAATGGATTCCGCAATAATTGCTTTTATATACCAGTTGAAGAAAATCATTAAAAATATATTGGTTACAAAAAAATTCGGAATAATTGCTGAAGAAGATTGAAAATTTGATTCAAGGATAAATATTTTTAATAGATAAGCACAATTATTATATTTTTTAAAAACATTTACATTCTGGATAGTCTAAATAAAAAATAATCCAGTCTACTTGTACGTAATTTACATTTCAAAGGGACACAATTTTCTTTAATTCAATACGTGGTTAAAACATTATCAATATAAACTAATAAAGATTATATAAGAAAAAAGATAAAATTGCGAATTATTGAAAACTTTTAAAACTTATTTTTGTATAAAATTATTTTCAAACCAATAGTTCAGATAGATTTTTGTCACACTACGGACATGAAGCACACTTTTGAATACCCTTTAAAATAAATGAATTTTAATGTCACTGTCATGCCCCCGATTGTCTTCGCGTCATTTGTCGTTATTACTATTTATGCATTATTTTGACTCTAAGCAATATTTAATGGATATTTACTTAGCGATCTCTTAGTGCTCCTTATATCATTTTTTGGGAAACAAGTTACAATCTTTCAAGATTTTGTATATATAGTATCGAAAGAAAAATCCTGTATCAAAATTTTATTGAAACTCTTTAAGGTACTGAATTTTTCATTAACTATTTCAATCAATTTTCTTGGAAAGAGTGGTTTCATATAAAAAAAAAGTTCCACTTGCTAAAATTTTAAATTCTTAATTGAACAAAATACGCATTAAAAAAGCAGGAACAAGTTCGGAATCTCTTGTAAGCAAAATAAGTGAAAAGGCCTTTTAATGATCCTTAAGCATCGACAGACTCGAAAAGAATTCAAATTGTATAATTTTGGTTGAATGTTATAACATAATATTTCCCAGTAAATATTAAAATTCACACTTTAAGAAATATTTTTAAGCTTTAGTACAAGCCTTAAGAATATAAAACTTAAATGATCGCTATAATTATAAATCCAGGGAGGATACATTGAGGAGGAAATATTTAAAGAACCGAAATTTGACTGATCAAAAGTGGCTGCGTTCCCACCAACCAATGAACTGTTAGGCCCCCACCAGTGGTCGAGCGTGGAAGCTCTTCAAACTGAGAGATGAAGGTAAACTTTTCTTATGTCGCGATATCTTCATCAGAGTGGTTGCGTAGCGTTTACCAGGTTCCCTTACTTTTCACATGAATGCGGTCAGGCTACCTTTTGAGACCTCCAGGAAGGCACCTGGCTTGTTACTGTAATTATTTCCAAATTTCATGATTTCAGAGAGTGGAATAGCGTTCTTAGTTAAGTAGTAAGCCTTTATTTCAAAAGATCTTTCTTTGGGAATCAATATTCTAAATTATTTGTTGCAATGACGGTTTTGGAATTACGTACACTTATCAAACAAGATAGCCGGGTATTTTGTTGTGGAAGCGTTGATCCACGTCCCCATCCCATCAATGCACGACATCTGTTCTGTTTCACCAGATCTAGAGAAAAAGCAGAAGAGCCAATCCTATTAAGGTGCTTGAGTAAGACTTCCCCGATTCTGTCCAAAAAGGCTATGTCAGTCGTGAGAAAAGGAAGGATAACTCTCGAAGAACAACATGTAGCCGACCTCTAAGTTGTGTTTCCCGGGCAACGTTGCGCTCCTACGAAGGAGAACAGCGGTTGACTGGCTACATTTGAAAGCGAAACAATTTTTAATCATGAATATTACCACATTCATCTTGCATTAAACATGGTAGCATTTCCTTTTCCTTAATTTATTCTCTTTTAGCCGTATGATATAACATTCTGATAGATTTTAATGTTTGTGATTAGACTACATATTTTGTTTGGTGTGTATTCATAATGTGAAAAATCTTTATAAATGTAACTGCAATGTGGAAAAAAGGTTTTTTAATCTATTAAAGATGCACTCGGACTCAAAAATCGTGAGTTTATGGTTTTGATCTACCAATTGTTACGATTTTAGAAATAATCAAATAATCGACTTTCACTGTTTAATCTTAGGGTTATCGTGTATAACGGCCATATTCAACAAGAGAAACCACATTTGTCAAATTATCTACAGTAAAATCTCTAGTCACTTAGTAGTGAGGCTAAATCGTACTTTCTTAAACTATATGTTTCACGAGCGTCAGCTATTCAATATTTATGTTCACATTATCGGAGAAGACGATGGCGGAAAAAAGTTAATTGGCTCCACTTAGCGAATTGTCGTAAAAGAATAAGAATTATAGAAAAGATATGTAGATTGAGCCACTCGGGGAGTTAAAATCAATCAAAATAATTCGAGATAAAAACCAACGTTTTTAAATACAACGATTTTAAATGGTGGCAAAGTTTATTAAAAAATTATTGAAATATTACTTAAAACTTTGTAAATAAACCTCATCTCCCTCTTGTCTTTAAGAAACTCTCTCTGAGTAATTCAATATATTTTCCATAGATGGCGTCACCTTACTACACAAACTATGTTATTAATTTTTTTTTTTTTGAAATATTAGTTAAAACTTGTCGGAAATGTCTAAATATTGCATTCTTGGGTGAGTAAGAGCGATTCCCAAAATTTCAGAGCTCTAGCTTGATGGGAAGTTGGTTAAATTAACGATCGAACATTTGATGACACACACACACACAACAAGTGAAATGCAGATAAACGTTGTAAAAATAGAATTAAAAGAAAGGGGCTAAATTGTATTTCAACCAAAAACCGTATATGGCACACATAATGTGATTATTTTATAATACAAAAATTTGGTCAAATCCTAATTTCGCGTCCTGTTCGGCGTGATTTTCAAAACCGCAGCAAAACAACACTAAACATGGAATTTTCAAGCTCGTAATTATTTCAGCTAGAAATAAGCTTACGTGTTATCGGTACAACAATTTCAAACGATTATCAGTGGCAAACAAGACATTTGAAAATTGATTGCATAAAAAGCACAGAAAAACACTAAAGTAAGAGCAGAAAAAGGACATCTGAATCTATCGGTGAGAAAATGGTTGCTGACCACGTGTACCAATCAAACCTCGTGATACTTAACTCATTGCTTTCAAACTGATTTCACCTGAATTTCTAATTCTCCTCTTTTTGTGCTGATTATCACTTCAATTCCAACACGAAATTATTTGAAACAATCGATTTTTGAATTCGTGGTGCGCAGTGATGCATCATTATCGGATCCAGTCAAACGAGGAAAGGAAACGGTATAGAAATTTCTAGCTTTTTGTGGAGGTTTACCAGAAAGAAAATTACTAGTTTCATGATTTGTTTGGTCGTCGAACAGTCCTCTAAAATAGGATCCAATCAAAATTAATCTAATCTAATCAATATCAAATCTAATGCTTAATTTCTCTTAAAAAGCTTAATTTCTTCAATGAATATATTGCTCTTCATTTTATACAGAAAAATGGCCACAATAGTTTAATGTTTCTGATGAAGGACTCGTGGGCGACATTGTTTTCGTTGCGTAGTAGGTTTGAGTCCTGATGCAACTAAAGAGCTGTCATGTAGAGGAGCTGATACATGTTAAATCTGATTTAGGTCCCAAGTGATGCGAAAATTCGTAGAGCGAGGCTCTAGTTCAGATGTCCTCTTCGCGACTTAACCGTTTTCAAAATTATGAGGTTCATGACCAATAGTTCACGTGCTGTTTCTCTGTGTATGGTTAATAAACAATCACATGTACAGAAAGATGCTCCAGAAAATTCAAAATCGCTTATAATAGTAAAAAGAACTCAGCAAAACTGTGTAAAATTGTAAATTATTTTAACAAGATGAATTTTCGAATTGTTTTTAAAAATCTTATACATTTATGTCATAAATTTGTACCATATCCCTTGAATATATTGCTCTTCAAAATAAAGGTGTGGTACGAAAGTGTAACTTTTATTCATTCTATAGATCCTGCCGGCTGCACCCATTAGGTTCAATTCCTTTATGTCAAACTGCAACATAGACGATTTGGCTAATCGTCACACAGCGAGGCATAACTCGACAAATTCCATAAAATGATGTTTATTTCCAAAAAAAATATTTGATAGATCTACATGCATAACCTTCGTTCGCTGTCATTCCAGCTGAAAAATCTATGTTTTCGATTACGTTCATAGTTTTTTCGCCAGTAAGGCCAGTAACATTAATGTACAATACAGCTTATTGCTTTGGAACCTTAAGCGTGGTTAAAAATGTTAAAATTAAATAGGAAACGTAAAATATCAACATTATGGAACGTTCACTGATATTTACATGAGATAATTAATAGGATTTCGAGAATAGACTAATTTTAAGCCTATCTTAAATATTTGATTTAAATGTATTGAGATATGGATATGTCGCGGGAGTAAATGATGTTAGACAGTTAGAAGAATTTATATTGAAAGCTAGGGTGATTTTATTTCGAGGTTGTTTTAATTTGCGAAATTGGGAAAGCAACGTTGAATGTAAATACATATTTAAGAGTACAGGACAACGAAAGTTTTGGGAATTTTATGGGATCTTGATAGAGATGTTTTAAAATATAATGTATGTATGGAAGATTTAAAATATGATGTATGTATGGAAGATTTAAAATATGATGTATGTATGGAAGATTTAAAATATGATGT
>BMAW01122881.1:35008-72425 GCA_019974015.1 Nephila pilipes | reverse complement strand
GAAGATTTAAAATATGATGTATGTATGGAAGATTTAAAATATGATGTTTCAATGGAAGATATAAAATATGATTGCAATATTACAAAGAGATTTATTTTAGTAGCAGTACAGAAATTTTTTGACCCACTTGGCATTTTATGTTCGCAACTCTGCCACCTAAAATACTGTTACAGAATACATGGACATTAAAATTGTCATGGGATTCACCTTTGCCTGATGATGTGAAACAATTTTTAAAGTGGTGGAACGAAGTTGATAGATTTGTAGATATAGAAATTACGCGTTATTTTGAAATTAATGTTACTACTCAGATGCACATTTTTGAGAGATGACTGTAAAGAAGCATATGCTACTTGTGCATTTCTTAGATGTCACTTCCCACGGTGTAAAGGTCGTACTTGTCAGAGCTAAATCAAGAGTGACTAATTTTAAACATGTTATTTTAAAGCAGGTTATACCCAGATTAGAGCTTATGGCGTGCTACATAGGTTCTAGATTAGCACATGCGATGCAGCAAGCACTTAACATTACGGGAATGGAAACCATTTTTAGAGCAATTCTATGGTAGTTTGGTACTGGTTGAGGAATAAAGGGGGTTCGTCAGTTTTTGTATCGAATAGAATTAAAGAAATAAAGATGATCTTTCCAAGTAGTGACTGACGATTTGTACTAAGAAAAATTAATCCGGCTTTACTTATTTCTCGGGGAGGTTCACCTTTGAAATGTTTTGAAATGTACCAAACAGAAGTAAGTTCTTCTAAATATTATTTTATTACAAATAACACCTGTTTTTAGATATTTGTGCAATATTTGGGTAAGTGTTTACTCGCGTCTGTATAAATTTTTATGTTAAAAAATGTTTTCTTACGCGAAATATTTTTTTTAAATTTAAAAAATACATTTTTTTATAATTTCTCGTTAAATATTAATTCTTTCAACACTAAAATAGTTCATTAACTATGAATGAGAGCATTTTATTGATTTTAAACTTTTAAGGACTCAGGATTAAACAAAAAGAAAGCAAGAAAATATGTGCTTATAAAAAGGTGCTCACTTAAAATTCAAAATAAGTTTCCTCATTCTCACGAACATGTGATGGAATTGTGCAAGAAGTACAAAGAAACAAAAAATGCATCTTAAAGAAGAATGCATTCAGAAATGTAAAAATATGTAATAAAATAGCTTCAAGGCTCAATATCTTATCAATTTCGTTTAAAGGAAAGGAATTAGCATATATGCGAGAAAACTTCATTTATGTATATAGAACTTCAAATGAACGTTGGGTGAGAAAAAATCGTAATGTTGTGGCAAAATGAAAGATAGCAGAAAACTTTTATGAGCTCAAAGAGACGTTCATTAAAATCAAATGTACTAAATTACGTTTAGTGAAGCTACAAAAGAAAAGAAGATAAAAAAGAAATATGGCTGAGAAAAAAAAATTGTTTAGAATAATATATATATATGCTTCACACAGATGGACACTTGGAACTAAATAATTGTAGGAAAGAATAGATGCCGAAAACATAAAAAGGAGCTTATTTAGAATTTCAATGCATTTGAATTTCAATTGCATTGGGTTTTATATCATTTAATGAAATGGAAGATTAAAAGAAAATTAAATTTATATAAAACTAAATAAACGCACAATTCTCATTTAAATTATCATAATCTGCTTCCCATTGATGGAAGATTGAAATTGATGATGACGCTAAGTCATAAGAAATACCCATGACTAGAGCACGTCATTAGAACTTCAAAAATTTGCATTTCATTAAAAATAATTTAGAGATAAAGATATTATACAACAGAAGGATATCAAAAAGAAAACATTTGTCAAGATGAGTTTATTTACAGATTCAAAATACGTTTATCCCACTGATGAATACTTGAAGTTCATAATGCTGCAGAATTATGAATGAAGATGGAAGACACAAACAAGTACACTTATGCACGCAAACAGTTAATTTAAAATTTTGAAAAACATTTTCGTCCTCTATTTAAGAAAATATGAACCAATGTAGTTGAAAGAAAAAAGGAGTCAGAAAGGCAAAGAAAGAAATGTCCATTCTAAGAAGAATTCATTTTCGATCTCAGAATATTCAGTTTTCATTCAAAAACATTTCAATTCAAGATATAATAGAATACAAAATGTAAGAAGCACACAAATTTACTACTAAAAAGAATTATTTTTACTCAGATGACTCATGCCCCAAGTGATTAACATTAGTATCTAATTCTATTACTAAATGGAGGTAGATAAGAGTGTAAAAGAAACAAATATGCTACACACAATGGAAAAAGTTATTTAAAATTTAGAGGTTTACTTTTTGTTTACGAACTCTTGGATCAAGAAAAGGAAAATAGAATATAAAACAAATGAAAAAGAAAAGAGAATACAGAAAAATAAAAATGAAAATGTGAAAAAAATTAATTTATCATTTCAAAATATTATTTGCTTATGTAATATTTAAACAAGAAGTGACTTTGCTGAGTAGAATAAAAAAATAAGATATAAAATAAACCCGGAAATTTTCAGTGTTAAACAAATAAAATTTCATAAATATTTTGTATTTTATTCATGATTACAGCTGTGGCTTAATGAAAAACATGGAAAATATTTATCCTTTCTATATCAAACATATTCGCTAATAGTTTCAGAATATATATTTGATTGATGAATATTTACATCTGATAATACTGCTGAATTCACAAGAAGATAAAAATAAAGGATTTCATATGAATATATTGAAAATTTTAACCATTTCTAAAAAATTGTTCAAGAAGCTCTTGATTAAACTCATTAGTTTTATGAATATAAAATTAGTAAACATTAACTACATACTTCACTTTACTTTTTTATTCACTGTTCTTATTAAATTATTATTACGTTTTGGCATTAACTGTAAAAATTATATTTGTGATTATTAATAAAATCTCATCTCAAAGTTCAAGTTGTATTTTATTTTTGAAGATAAAAATATACAAATATGAAACATTCTATGCGAACTATTTTCATTTTAAAGATGAACTATATAAAGACTGTACTTCTTTTATCTTTTCTCTTATCTTCTTTAAAGACTGTACGCTCAACAGGTCTTTAGAAGCATAATCCTGATTACTGCAAGCGTCATGAAGCAAATTTCCACAATATCTGAATAGCTGCGACAGACGTATTTCCTACTTGATCAGCAGTGGTACTACCGTACTTTTTTGATGTAATAAGATATACTTGCCAAGAGTGACCGTAGTACTGCATGTACGACTACCCAACTTGTTCTTGCTACGCATTCCATTTGTTCCATATTATATTCAGAGACTTGAGAGATTTTGAATCCCCTGGTAACATACGTAAGTTGTCGCTTTGCTTCTAGGTTTTCACTAATTTTTCCACGCGTAAAGTCATAAAAACCACAAGTTAAGTATTCAAACTAAACCCGCAGGAGTCGACAACCTTCAACCACTCAGTCACGTGCCTAGGCGCAATAACACTTTGCTTACATATCATATATATCACTGCATCACATAATTTTGTTTATTTATTTATGCTAATGGATTTGATTTTATAGCCATCACCGAGAAAAATAAAGATCGTTATTTGGTTTTGTACTTCATTTTAATAAACACATCGTATAAAATATGTTGAAGATTAACTTAAAGTTATAATAATTCTATACAGATTATTTAAAAATATTTTTTATATATGTCCTTTTTCAGATCGTAAAGGAATTTTCTTACACATCAACAGAAAAAAAATTAAGATTCTTCTTTAAACGGGTTCTATCGCGTATTTTCCTTAAACTTACCTTTGGGGACTTTAAAATGATGTAGCATGAATTCAGAATCTCTTCCTCTAAGTGAAAAAAATCATTTAGTAAATTAGAAGTGAATCCATTAAGTATTGTGATATGATTGATTGATAACATTTATAATGGAATTGAAGTGTGTAGTACCACACCTAGAGTTAATGTTAGAGAGAGTGAGAGGAAGTTATCAACGATGACATCAGAACCATGTCTACACTGAGTAAAGATATGTAGGATTTAAAATAGTGAGGATCTACAAATGATAAATGAGTCACAATCTCGTTTCAATTTCTGCTATGGACTCGGATCCTATTGATCCTCAATAGATAGTAACTTAGTTATAATATTTATCTTTAGATTCGAACACGCGTAGGGATTAATTCACGGGTTTGATATTAAACATTGTGAGGTAATTTTTTAGTTTGAGATACAGATATTCAACTTATTTACTACCAGATTTAACTTTATTAGTGACTGAATTGTTTCGTTACTCTTTCATGATCAATTAATAATGGAAAGAGAAGGAAGTAATCTTTTCCTTTACATTTTAACAGATAAAACAGATAGTTTCTTTTTAATTTCCCATATGTAGACAAAAGATAGAATTTTATTAATTTCGCCACAAATTATTCATATCCAAGAAAGCTTTTTATACCCACAGAATTATTCCAAATGTTCAGTAGCTGAATGTTAAGACGTTAATATAACCTAATTTTAGATACCTCCTTTGTAAAAATGTTACCCTACATTTCTTATAATATTACAGTTAAGTATTTAAATTTTCATGAGAGTTGAATAATGATTGTGACGAATACGTACACAATTATGAGTTCAAAAGTATATATGCAATAGATCCGTGGATTTTTGTTTGAATATGATAAATTTTGTTCAATGTTATTTTGTCAAAATCACCTGTATTCCATATTAGAAAGCACATAAATTAATTCTTGCTTGTTACTAACTTTTCTCTTTCAACGGACAAAAACTATTGATATATATATATATATATATATATATATAGTTCATGTTATAAAAATAAGAGTATTTCTTCTTTGGCAATGATTTTTTAATGCACGTTATCATAAATGTCACTCTATTATAGACATTTCATATCACAACTGAAACAAAGCAGGGATGCGACCTATCTGGAATGCTTTTTATGATTGTTACAGGTTGGATAATGAGATAGATTTCAAAGTATCTGGTTACAGAAATATGCTTCAATTTCAATTCAGCACTGAAAGATTTTGACTTTTCTGATACTATTGTATTATTTTCAAGTGTTGTTAATCTGAAGAAAAAGACAGAGAAGCTATAGTATATTGCTAAGTGAGTGGGTTTGAAAATTAATGAAAATCAAAGTTAATGAAAATAATTCGAAAATGTTACGATTTACTTAGAATAAATCAAAAGAAAGTTGAAGAGACAGATATTTTTCATACTTTGATATTACAATATGTTAAAGGGAGGTACAGGCGAAGAGGTATAAAGTAGAAACAAAAAAGTGCATCATTCATTTAGAACATTGCATCTTATCTTCAATTCTAAAACGCCTCAAATATAAACATTGAGTTCAATTTATGTGTATTTAGTGCTACATTAATAGCACTTCTTCTTCACTGAAGTGACGGTAGAAACTTTTTAAATCACAAGCACAGAAATTAAATGCATTTGAAACTACTTGCTCAGAATGGAGGAGACATGTAGATAGAATGCCATTAAAAGATAACACAAGAATTCTGCTGACATCGGCACCAGATGAAAATAGAAGTAGATGAAGACCACGAGTAATATGGCCATAGAAGAGAGGAATCCATTTGGGTGGCCGATTGAGAAAGTGTTCGGGAATTAGAGCTGTATCCGGTTAAATGACATGTAGTTATTTTGGGCTTATGCGTCAGTTTGGTTGACGAGAATTGATGATGATGATGAATGAACCTTTATTAAATTAAAAGGACTTCTCTTAAAAAGCACAAAAACCTCAAGATAATACTGACATTCACTATCTGTTTTTTCATTAGACGAGAAGAAATTGCAATTAAAATTCAAGTATTTCGAGTCTCTTTTTAACGACTCAAACGTTAAGTTCTAAACGAGTAATGAATTCCATAAAGAGGAGAGGAGAATTAGAAGAGGCAGATGATGTCAGTGTGTAAAGAAGCAGAGTTCTGAACAATGCTTCAACACTTGGCGTAAAAGAAAGCGTTTCTAATTAAATAATCTCATTTATGTCTGGAAACAGCGACTGACATATTTAAATATAAACTTGAAGAAGACATATGCATGTAATGAGTTACTGAGGTAAATATAAATTAAGAAGAAAACACGCAATGAAAGGAAAAAAATATACCTACATGTGTTAAAAGTGGCTTGTTGTTCTTCATACTTTGTCTAATTGTTAATGCCACTACTAACGCAAAGATTCTCCAGGGTAAGGAGTAGCCTTAATTATACGAATAAGTTATACTTCTAAAATCTCCTGTTTGTCCTTATTATATTATAAAACTTAACATTGTATTATCCCTTATATAGTTGTGTTTTGTTATTTGACTTCCTGATTAAAAATTTATAAACAACATAATCTTTAAGGAGAAAGATGATTAATTTTTTACACATGTTTCTTTTCACATGAAAACTTCTCACTGGAACGTAAGAGAAAAAACCGAAATAAGCTCGTAACACTAAACATTTTAGAAAATTTAAATAACTGGATGAATTTAATTTCAGGCCTCATCTGAATATTTTATTTTGTTGGGCTTGATGATTCCGGACAATCAATTCATTCAGTATTAAAAACTGAAAAAAAAGGCATCATAAGTCTTTCATTATGAAATGATTTTTTTCCAGAAAGCAAATATTTACGATTGGATTTTTAGTTTCTTATTTTGATGCATAAGCGCTTATTCTATTCACATGAATTCCATTGAGTAGTTTTTTTACAGGTAATTTTATTAAATATAAATTTTAAAAAAATAATACAAAGTCTTTTTATAAATAATGTAGCGTCCTCTGAAGAAGTTCTTGTGATGAAATTATAAAAAACCTAACCAATGTCTTTAGCATAACACTTAGAAAATTTTTCATCAACACTAAATCATCTCTTACATGGAAAAAAATCCTTCCAGTTTAAAATCCTTTCCAGTCCAAAATGGAAATCCTTTACAGTTTAATTTTTATGAATTAATGTTTCATTTACAAATTTTTATTTTTATGTGCTTCTTTTTTATAATTATGTTATGATTATTGTATAGTGTTAAAGTTGAACTTAACGCACTTCTCTACAGAACTGAATGCTATGCGGAGATTAAAAGGCATTTGAAATTATATTTACCTGTTATATTGTTGAATATAGTGCAGGACATTTTATATTCTAGCGTGTTATGTAATTGTTGTGCAGATAATATTTATCTGGTGCCTAACTGTTTATATTTGGTGTCCTAACTAACACAAGTTTCATTTATCTTTACCAAGCAAATCTAACAAATTAGAGGGAACTAAATAAATGGTTCAGTAACTGTAACATTTATTTCCTGATTTCTTTTTTATCTTTTCAAAATGAGACAAACTTTCACTTTCTTTTTTTTATTTCTTTCACGAACAGTTTATATATTTTAAACGTTATATATATAAGTATTAATTTCTAGTAAAGCGTGTACGAATTTTTCATCTTCAACTTTTCTCTCTAACTTTACAGCAATTACCTCGGCATTTCTGTATATTCCGGAGAGAAATTCCTGTATATCTCCGGATGCTTATCAAAGCAAAAACTATCACAAAATTATAAATGACGATTTATGTAACAAAAAATGTTTACATGATTAATACACATTTTAAAATCTTGAAACATTTTAAATATTATGACTTAATTAAGAATGTAATATTTACTGAACAAATTGAATTATTTGAACAATATACGAAATTGTTTCAAATAACTCAATGTTAGAGAAATTTATATGAAAATGTTATTCAATAAATTTGCATTATGTGTCTTCTGCTTTGAATAGATACTTATATATATGTGTGTGTGGGGGTCTTGTATTTATGTAAGAAGAAAACACAAGTAGTATCAATCACAACATATCACAATCTAAGAATATCCAACAAAGAAATCAATACACTTAATAGATTAAAAAAAAAGGTAAACATTTAGAGAAATCATTAAAAATAAAAAAAGTAATATATTTATGAAAATTAGATAAAAACATTTTACATAATAATAAATAAGCTAAAATATAAAATTTATAAACCGAAAAAAATATGTTAAAGAATGGAAATTTTTTTAGAGAAAACCAAGTGCAAGAAAAGCAAAAAATTAGAATAATGGAAATAAAAAAATTAATACTGATACATACTTTAGAATGAATAACGTGTGTTTATATCGGTAATTACCGATAAAATCACCATATTTCTATAAATTATATCATAAAAAATAAACAAATTCGGAAAATCAACTTCAGAAAAAATAAGGTAAAAAAAAGAAATCATATTCAAATTAATTGTAAATACAACCAAATTACCTGAAATTAAACATGCAAAATATCATAAAATCAATTGAAAATCTAAATAAAAAGCGGAATAATAGTTACACCAAAAAATGAGTAAAAAACGTATGTATTTTAAAATAAATATAACATAAAAATTACCAATGATATGTCATCATATATAATGTGGAGCATTTTGCTAAGATTAAAAAAAAGAATGCAGAAGGGAATTAAATATCAAATCTTTTTAAAAATTTTAATAAATTGCATAACATACAATAAATATTGTTATTAACAAAATTTTAAGAATATTACACAAGTTTCATATGTATGCTCTTGCCCACTCTTTCACATGAATGAATTCACTAATCAAGTTAAAACTGATTGGTTGATTTAAATGAAACCATAGCAGTAAATTGATTGATTTAAATAAAACAAAAACAATTGTTTGTTTAAAATTACTATATATATGTATATATATATATATATATATATATATATATATATATATATATAAAAGGAGTTTCAGAAAGTTATAGGAGAAATTATAATCTACCACGTTGCAATTATATTCACATCTTTAAAAGTGAGAAATTATTTTGGAGTTTTTTGAATTTGTGAGATTTTAAAAATTAAAGCGTTAAGCATAAGGATTGTTAACATTCAAGGCTTTCATGGAATGTTAAAATTCATTTAATAAAAAAACACAAATTCACCGCATAACACTGAGATTACAAAGATAGCTAGTTAGTGGTCTAGATGTGAAGATCTCTTGAAATTATTAAATAATTTAAACTTATAAATGCATATTTTATTTTAAATACTCAGAAAAGTTCATTAAAATTCAGTTTTTTTTTTCTTTCAGGGAATTTTGGATTTCATTTCTGATTGATTGTCTTTTTGTTGAAATTTTTATTTAATATTCTCATTTGTGAAACTTTTTCTTGTTTTACTTAATTAAAAATGATTGTTATTCCCATCATATTTCACAAATGTGCAAAATTTTAGGGGAAATTTATTTAAAAGCTTCTTAAAAATTTATTTAATCACTTTCATACATATGCATAGGATCTTAAGAATTTGTTTTACATCTTTTTTGAATAGATTTCATTATTATTTACGAGTTTGAGTTTGTGTATGTTTTTAATGAAAGTTTTTAAATCTCTATTATTATTTTAAATCTCTCTAATATTTTAATTAAACAAATTATTGATCTTATTTTTTGTAAATGATGTATCTTGCTTCTTCATTTCATGTATATTTTGCTAAACTGTTACAACTTACGTTTGGGAGTGCTCCATATTATATATATCAAGATGCACTGGGTAAAGAAAGGTACCTCGGAACATGTTTAACCCATAATTCAGTGCCCAATCTAAATGGGCATGCTTTGTTTCGGCGGGTATTCAATTTGTTTCAATTTTTATTCAATTAATTACTCATTTCTATAATTTTTTACTTTGCTCATTTGTTTATTGTATTTTATATGTTCTCTTATTTATCATGGTCCCTTAATAATTTTTATAATCTAATTTACATATACATACGTACCCCAATATATATATATATATACTAATGGACAAAAAAATTAGCCCACCAAGAAATAGTTGCGGGATCGCAACGAAACTTGGAATGAAGGTACTTGTCGGGGAGATATGCAAATGATTAGAAATGCAGCTTGATTGAGCATTACGTATAGCCGGTAGAGGGCGTTTAACTTCGTTCTCCGTGGAGTATAAATCAGGTAACCAAAGCTTGCTTGAGCGTGCTGAATCGTTTACATAGGAAGAGCTGATGTAGGCATGCCATTACACCGTTTTCGAAGACGATATGAGCAGCTGTCGCAGTTTGAGAGGGGGAGAATCATCGACATGATGGAAGCTGGGTTGTCAGCTAGGCGTGTAGCTCGTCAATTAGGCCACTCTGATTGTGTTGAGAGGAGGTGTTGGGACTAGTGGATCCGAGAGATGTCATTTACACGAAGACCAGGCTCAGGACGCCTTCGACAGACCAGTAATCAAGAAAACAGCCATATCGTAAGAAATGCACTCGTACAGCCAACTGCTTCATCAGCCGCCCTCCAGGCACAGGTAGCACCTTCACTTTAGAAGGTGCTATCTGTGCCTGGACAGGGGTCCAGGTTCTGTACAGGGGCCACTGTATCTTTTCGAACCATATGAAGGCTGCTGGCTGAAGGACATTTGGGATCGCGGCGCCCATTACGTGTACTGCCCTTGACGCCCACCCATCGATGCCTCAGTTTGTAGTGGTGTCGCGCACGAGGAAAATGGACTGCAGAGGAATGGAACTAGGTCATCTTTAGCGACGAATCCAGATTCAATCTCAACAGTGATGGCGAACGTGTTCATGTGTAGAGAACCTTGGTGAACGCCTCAATCCTGCCCTTGCTTTACAGTCACACACCGTGATGGTATGGGGTGCCATTGCTTGCAATACACAGTCACCCCTAGTATTGATCCGTGGTACCATGACAGCCCAGCGGTATGTCCTTGACATCCTACAACCACATGTATTGTCACTCATGCAACGGCTCCCAGGAGCCATTTTTCAATAAGACAATGCTCGACATCACACATCAAGGATATCACAAGAATGTCTCTACACTGTTAATACCCTTCCTTGGCCTGCCTGATCTCCAGATTTGTCTCCAATTGAACATATCTGAGATCATTTAGGATGGCGAGTTGGGCATACCATGAGTTAGAACGAACTAGAGGCAAGGTTACAGCAAATATGGAACGAAATGTCCCAAGACATCATACAGATTTGTATGCCTCAATGCCCGATCGTATCGCATCGTACATTCGCGCTACAGAGGGTTCAACAGGGTATTAAATCCTCCGTTCTTTCGTCTTTTTCTCTGAAATAAATGATCATTTTTCTTTGATTTTCTAATAATTTACTTATACTAAAGTAGTCATTACGTATGTAAAATTTCGTTTCATTTTGATGACTCCTTCTTGGTGCGCTAATTTTTTGTCCATGAATATATATATGTGTGTATATTATTATAAGCATATTTATCACGAGTGATTATAAATTTTTTCGGTTCTTAATTTCCGAAAACTGGTTTTTAAAAATTGTAAAGTGATTTTGAAGAATTTACACAGCTCTGAATGTTATTAGCAAATACTTTCATTAAGTAGCTTATGACTATTTAAAAAAATAAACATCGTTATCGCAGAGAAGCGTAGATAAATCTGGAGATTTTTATGCAGTTATTTCTTTAATGATAACTTTATTTAACATATAAATATATTTATTAGATATTTTTTTAAGAAACTAAGTTTTCAACCATAAAATATGCACTTAAACGTGATATACCCTAGACGATCTGTTTAATTCAATAAAACTTCGTGCACATATTTAATAAGCGTTTGAGGTATCCGACAACTTACGGAACCATGATTTAAAAAAACGTACAAATGAATATTCTTTTTAAATATTTAGTTTCATCTGAATTAGAACGTATATAAAAAATATTTTAAAAGTGTTGTTAGAATGAAAAAATTTTTAAAATATAATTTTTTAGCATAAAATAAGGAAAACATTGCACATTTTCAAAGTATTCTCCTTTGATGATAAATATTTCTATAACATTGTTATTCAGCAGAAATATAATTATGACACCTTCACAGAGCCTGAACTTTGATTTTTTAATAATTCTAACTATTTACAGAGTTATTAAGAGTCGAAATAACAACATGTTTTTCTTAAGAAAAATTCTCCTTTCTTATGGATTAAAATGTGACTAAATCCACTTGTAAGCCATACATTAGAGATATCTTAGTTTAAGCTCTTAAGAATAATATGAAAACCATTTCTACCTATTTTTATCGACATATATATAAACTTCTTCGAGTTATCACCTTTCAAAAAGTGTAAGCATATAAAAAATTATAATCTTCAGAAAATGGATTTAAAGTTAAAACTTGCTCAGAAAACAAAGATATACATACCAAATAAATTTAAACCCCCACCCCCAATTTCATAACTCACAACCTTTTTTTTCTCTTTTCTTTTAAGATTTGATTTTCTTGCAGTTCTAATTTCATTTCTTGCCATTTTTGCTGATGTTAACGAATGTGTTTTGGAGTCAGCAATGCGAATAATGTTAAAGTTCTTAAAGGCATTAGCTGCATACTGCTCACGAAATACATCTGATGCATGAAACACTTTTAACACTCCCTTATAAATATCATCAAAATGTACTACAGATATATATGTTCCCAGTGTAAAAAAGTTTTATGATTGACAAATACATCTTTCGGGATTTTTCCTCACATGCAACCATTGAAACATTCATTTGAATACTGTGTTTTGCCATGGAGACATTTTTTTTAATACATTTTAATCACATGTTTCTAAGTATGCAGATTTAATGGAATTAAGAACGGGTTTTTCGGTGGCGGTTTTTACATTTTTCATTTACTTTTGTTCCGCAAGCTGATATTTTCACCAACTAAATTGTCCTTTCAGGCACTGGCATTGTATTGGCTGATCCACTCCTGAACAGCTGTTATTAAATATTGCTGTTACAGCACTTTGTATTACCGTCAAATCATAAGCATTGCTTCTAATAACAATACTGTAATAATTTTGCAATTCCTTAATAAATTTGTTGCTAAGTTTTCCTTTTCCACTTAATCCTTTATGACTTGATTTTAGGTTATGAAGGCGGGTTCCGACCCTTTTCTGAATGTGCCCTTTGCACTCATATTTGCAAACACTATTTTTTTTCGAAAATGTCTTTTATTGCTGAGAAGTCTTGTGAGTCACCATCACCGTAAAAGGACGAACATTTCAGTTGTTGCAAATGACAAGACCGTTCAAAGAAAGGATATGCACCAGCAGATTTAATGCTAGATGATGATCCGGAATGATTTCTTGAACAAATGTGATCACGGGATACATTCAACCAATTGTTTCGAGCACATATCCGAAAATTCTTCGTCATAATTTCAATACCTACAGTTTTACCCATATCAATGGATAATGCTGCCACTACCCATTCAATGATGTGTGATCTCAACGATGTCAAGTACCATCACAAGATACACAACAGCTTGTCAAACCCTCCTGCTGATGATTCGCCTCTTTTATTTCAGAAGCTACAGTATTTATAGAAAACTGTACAATAGTCGTTGTAATTTTCAACAACTTCTTTTCACAGTTCCTGAAAGCTGACATGGATAAACATGGCATATCTACTGCAGCACTCAGCTTTTTCGGAGCATTATGACCATTTCCAATTAAACACATATCTAGATCAAAGGGAATATTGATTTCCATTTCATTCATCTTATTTTCTTTTTAATTCAGGAAAAAAATGAATAAAATTACAGTTTGTGCATTTCAAGAGCATATTAGAAAATAAACCAAAACTGGACTCTTCCTTGAGTTCTAAACTTTATAATAAAAACAATAGACAATTCAGCATTTCAATGACACTTGAAATTATTTCTAGTCTGTAAATTATATTACTTTGTTTTTGTTATATCTTTTTGGAAGCTATCCTCCATTATTGTTCCTCAATTCAATTTTACGCTCACTGCTCGAACTGACTGTATCAGTTGTCTGACAAGGAGAATGACGATTACCATCAAATTTCCTTTTCTTACATTGTCATTTATTTTTCGTACTACCCATAGTTTAATTAAGGAATATTATTCTAGAAATATTTTATAATTTAAACAGTTATTTAATGCAGAAATAAAAGGACAATTAAAAGTAAAATGATATACAGAAAATAGTATTGCCATTGAGGTTTTGAAACTTTTACTACTAAATGTTATGCTAGATTTCTAAGAAAGAATCTTAATATATTTAAAAAGTTTTTTTTTTTTTTTTTTTTTTTTAAATATAACAATTTAATATTTTTAAAAATTTTTTTTTTTTTTTTTTTTTTTTTTAAATATAAGCAGTGAATATTTTTAAACATATAAGAAACAAACGAATATTTTTAAAGAACATTAACTTCTGCTTTCCAAATTGAGACTTCCAGTAAGTTTTTTTGTAAATCCTCTGATATCAAAATGCTTTTAACTTGATTTCTATGTACCGTAGTTTCAAATGGAAGATAGCTTTAGTAAAAGAAGATTTAAATATTTTAATGGTTAAAAAAATTTTGAAATTTTCTCTGAAATTCGAGTTTTTAACGTAGTCGGATACCTTAAATGTAATTTTTCATATTAAATACCAGGAAAGAGAAACGTAAGCAAACACCTCGGATCAATTCCGGTTAGCCGAAAAACCTTTTCGGTCAAAGAAATTCAAGATTAAGTAATATTAAAACAGCTGCAACTCGCGCTTTTAAATAAGGAAAACAAAATTCAAAAAGATTTTCAATGATAGAAGATTGGATTTTATTATGAGACCAAAAACGAAAAATCAATATTTTAACTAAAAATTGTGTTTTAAAGATGTACTGTCACCTTAACAAAAATTATAACTAGATGTTCCTTTAATTGACGCGATAAATGCTTATAAAATTGTCTAATGATACTATTTTTCTCCTGAACAAAAATAACTCTAAATAATTTAATTTTTCGATTACATGCAAAATGTGACTTGATAGTAATGATAATACCATTAATTATCGATACAAATAGGAGTACACTTGTATATACATAAGTTTTACAAATATCTATTAAAGCAAAGAATAGTAAAACTTAAAATGAAGCATTTTCGAACGTAAGCAAATATAGATGTAGTTTCTAATGATTATTTATGTAGACCAAGTAGATTTGTTTCCTAATGGAAACACTCTTCTGTTTCATTTTCATTTTTTAAAACTTAGTACTGGGGATTCAGGTACTATGTGAAGGTAATAATATTCTTATTAAATAATGAATTTTTTGTTAAATGTTTTGGAACAAAAATAGTTTGTATTTTCTGTACATTATTACTGGAATTTTTATAGAGCATAGGAAAAAAATCGATCTTTACAATATTCTATATATTATAAATGTCAAAGAAACATTAAATTATATTTATCTCGTTTGGATTTTCTATTTTTGAATATGCGGTTTCAGATTACGATTTACTTTAAGAGAATTGTTTATTATAACAAACATTTCAATCTGGGTAAGAAATTCAAATTTAATTTTAATAACTTTATAAACCTTTGTTTTAATGAAGTTCATTACAAATAAATGTAAATATGATACTTAACTCTTCATTTTAATAATTACTTTTTTACCAAAGATTCCTTTTCACTTATTAGATATTCAAATTTTAACTTCTTAAATTGAAATACATTTTGCTTTACTTTTTCTTTATACTAGTTTTTCTTCAGAATTCATATCCCTTCACATTAATAGTTATGACATATAAAGCCCTTTTTTAGAACTTGACATTTCATACAATTTTACAAAAATTCATTCCAATACATGTGTAATTCAAATATCCTTAGCATAAAAATGCAAGATCACATAAAAGGTTTCAATTTTACTTTCGTTACATAGATCATGACTTCAAAAATTGATGTGGGTGAGAGGAGAGCAGTTTATAATAGAATTTTCATGATTTTTATAAGAGGCATTATTAAATTGACTACGCACCACTGGTTTCTGCCTGGTTGGAGAATTGTGAGCAAGATTTAACTTTTTCTTGGCGATAAAATTTGTTAGAGAAAAAAAAACAACTTTCCATTTATAGATGGAGCTTTTTTCTTGCAAATTTAAATGTTTGTATTATTAATGGAGAATCTATATATAAAATGTAAATATATAATAATAAATAACTATTATGAGAGTAAACATTTATTTCACTTCCTATGTTCTGGTAATTAGTTGACATACAAAAATATTCAATGCATAAGTTGTAAGACATAATTTAACTATTCCATGATTTTTCATATACATATCCATAAGTAACTTTATTTTCCGATGGATATGTAATTTTTTTTATTCAATGTATTTATTTCACTTATGTAAGTGCATCAATTAAAATCTCAGTAAATGAAGAATCGTAATGTTTGTCGAGAAGATGTACAGGAAATGAATGCTGTGAAATTCGCAGGTTTCCGAAAGCAACTTATAGAAGCATTTAGATTTATTCAATTGTACTTATGTTTTGCATTAGTAAAATACCTTTATAGGTGATATTCTTTTATGATAATTGTAATTAGATCTGTTCATATATTTTTTCATAAAATTTTCAAATTTTCTTCGGGAATTAATCAATGAGTTGAATCGTTGGTTTCACATGTGCTTCTGTCGAAGAGTTCTAAGGTTTATATATGTTAAAGTTTTAAAAGTGTAGGGGGAAGAAATGTTTACTGCAATAAAATCCTTGCTATTTGAATATATCTGAAATTATGAAGTGGGTTGTTAAATGAAGATGCAAAACATTAGTACAAGTTTAATTCAAAAAATGACTAATGACTACTTAAGGTTCATGCACACATTATTTAAAAATAATAGTTTTTAATTTAAGTATTTATATCAGAATGTGTTTGTGTGTGCGTGTGCATGATGAGAAAAGAAACGAAAAATATTTAATATGAATTCCAAGCTTTTATCTATACCATCAAATCTGATGTTAAAATTGTGAATACGACAATTCATGTGTATGCTTTTAGTCACAAAAAATTTCTTTTGTTTGTAGATCTAATTTTAAAATATGATCTACTTGTAAAATCTAATGCAATGATAGGGGGTATATTAATAAAATACCTCCTATCATTGCATTTAGGATTATTTTATGTAGGATTATGATTCTGTTTCGTTGAAACATATTATAATTTCAGTATTATCCAATTGAATTTTGTTCATCAAAGTAATACTTTAAAAAAACGTTCCAAATGCTTATATGATATGTTGATAATTCTTTACTTCAAAACATCCTAACTCATATATTCTTCTAATCCTAAAATTTTACACTTGCTAAATAATATGTTTTAAAATTATAATTCTTCGTAGTTTAATTTGTAGATCATTTCTTCGTTTGAAACTCGCGCCGTTAAATACATTCGTTATGATACTCGTACAGGAGTCATTTTTCATCCAATATGCGTCTATTTTTTTTTTTTTTTTTTTTATTTCATGTTAATTAAAAATGCTTTCTTTAAAAATTTCTTTTATTGAAAATATTATTCATTATATCTTCAATGATTTATTTAATTATTTTTTAAATAATTGTTTCCTTTAGATAATAATCGGTATGCCGTTAAATTGCATTTCTTGCTCCATCAAAGAGACTAAAGTTATTTTAACAATCCTAAATTCCTTTCTATTGTGCAAATAAATTTGGTGACTTTTGGTGAATTTTAGGAAAATGCACTGAAAAGCATTAATTTCCGAATTTTCAAAATTTTTAAATGTTTCCATCCTAATAGCAATCATTCTAATCAGCATGATATTTACATGGTTTACGGAAGGATTGTTTACCTATATTTAAAAAACGGAAAGAGAAAAAAATACCAATTTGTGAATTAAATAACAAAATTTAATTATATAACTGTTATTAAGTTTAAATTTTCTTAATTTTTTTTATTCTTCTGATATTATATTGTTTTCCAAACATTTTGTTTTGGAGATTCTTTTATTCATTCATTTTTATTTTTATCCATTAAAATACTAATACTTAAATACTTATACAATATGTTTGTTGAGTTTTGTCATAAATATTCGCCCGCGTGAAGAACGATACCTTAGGCGCTCCTTATAAACAGAAGTCCAACCTACAATAATCGTTAAATAATACTACTTATGTATACAGTTTGAATGCTTTTTTCATATTCAACAACAAAATTTTACATTTTTAAACTTATTGTTAATTGTTGTTTCGTGATAAATATTATTTTTCATGTTTTGTTACCATATTTCCTTCGCATGAAAATAAGCATTGTACAAATTTATCTGAAATAATTAATTGTACCTTCATTTGATGATCTATATATTATTTTTTATTTCTATAAATGTATAATAATAATTTATTTACAATTCAATTCACAGCAATTATTTCCATATTTTCATCTAAATTTAATTTTTGTTTCTTTTTCACTTGTTGCTACATTTAATGATTCCTTAAATAACATCAGTGATTTTGTCATATTATAAACAACGATTTTTTTAAAATGTATCAAATCTTTAAAAGATTTCTTCGATCAATAAATTACAGGGTTCATCCCCATTGGATTTAAATTTATATTTTTGATTTTGCTACTTCATTAACTAAATCATTCTTTCTTTCGAGTCTAATTTACGGTTCCCTTTAAGCTACTGAAAATATGATATAAAATTGATCCTGATTTTAAGAAAAATATCCTTCTATCTAGTTTCGTATTTTTCATCTTACCCTTGTACGGGTGAACTGAATCATTTCATTGTCATCCATGTTATATTCAGCATTTCATGATATATTCAGTATATTCATCATTATTATTCATCAAATTAGTTTTATTTGTGAAATTAATTAATTATAACATTTCATAATATTAGAAATATTCCATTATTTCAATATATTTAAAAAGCATACAACATATCTCTAATTGTTTAAAACATAACTTCAAAACCAAATTATTGCAGCAATAAAAGTGCTTTTGTTAAAACCAACCAATAAATCCATTAATGACCAAAAAAGATTTGTTTATTTGAAATTAAATTTATTATATGTGTTGAGGTTTTCTGTTAGGTGAATAGGTTAATTAAAAATCGTTTGAATAAACAAACAGCATAGAATTAAAATTCAAAGTTCCATGACATTACTACAAAAAAGGTTTATATTATTTATAGTTACAAAATTCCACACTCTTTAAAAACAATCACTTCATTTATCTATTTCTATTATGGAAAACAAACTCATTAGCATGAAGAATTATTAGTTTTGTAAATGACATTTTGTTAAATATCTCTAATCGTTAATATCACAGGGTTATAAGTTCTATTTTTAATGACTGCATTATTCTTCACTAAAAAAAGAAAAATATAACAATTAATTGGATAAGTAAGTAATATAAATTTTACATTTGCTTCATTTCATACAGCTTTCTAAAGCGTTTCGGGGGAGGGGAATGAGGTTTTACAAACATTATTTTGAATGTTTTTCATAATAAATGAAAATAGTTTTGTTGACAATTTTTTTCAGAAAGAACTATAGAAAAGTTCTGATAGTGTTGCTATAGGTACCTGCAAAAATATTATTGATGATTCATCCCTCACGTACTAGATATGGAGCTATTTTATTTCATAAATATATATATTGAGGCCTTTCCTTTAAAAATACTTAAAGTAATATTTGTAATATTGATCAGCTGTTTCAATAATACCCGAAAAAAAAGACCATTTTGAAAAAACTATTGATTCTTGTAACATTGATAATTTTAAAAGAGTCAGAAGAAAATAATTAATTATTAGTAATAAAAGTTAATTCATGTATTTTAATGATCGTACCTAGGAACTTTTATTGTAATATTCAATTTTTGCAAAAAAATTAAAACAGAAATACATTTTATATTCTAAAGAAATCTTGTACAATTTTCATACTATATTTTTTTAAAAAAAAGATTTCGTCAAATAATGGTCAAAAACTATTCAGAATAATTTTACAGACATGAATATGTGTAGAATTGTTACAGTTGGCACAGTGCAATTACAATGATTGAGTATTAAGTATTGTATAAACGACGCGGCTCGCGCGCGCGCTTATTTAGAATGTCAGCGATATGATGATAACAGGACGGTTAGAAATGGTCGTGGCTTATGGTATCATCACTAGGTGTTCCCGAGAGTTACGATATCACCGATTGGTTAATCTGTAATCTATTCATTTATTTGTGAATCCAGTAGTGTGTTTGGACTGGATTCAACGTCGTGATGAGGTCGTCAGAACATTATAGCTGCCGTTGAAGTTGAGCTTGTAATAAGTAATGAATGCACTTAAAATAATCGCATCTCTCATATCTGTTTAGGTTTTAGACATGGCATTTTTTACGTAGGTGTTCCGTTTATATAATTATACAACAATGAACATATTCATATTTCGAAACTATGAATTCATACTTAAAAGTTTAATGTATTTAGTTTATAAACTTGCATTACGAATGTTATTCTAAGAAATATGTATTTATCATTGATTATATTACTATTTGAAAATTTTAGTTCACAAAAGTTCTTTATGAAAAAAGACAATAAAATGCTATAAGGAATTAGAGAGAAAAATTCAAATATTTAGTTTCCTTAAAAAGAAACGGGAATTATGCTAAGAAATTGATTAAAAAATATTTCAGCCTTTCTAACCTTTTTTGTTATGTCTGAGGAAATAAGAAAAAAATTGTCTTGGAAACTTGAGCTTTAAATATTTTAAAACAATATTTATTATAATGTGTTATAACAATATAGCACAGAGTACAACGGTTGTTAATAAAATGGAGGCAACATAGATATTAAATAATTTATACTGACCTTTCAAGTAAAATTACATATAATTTCTTCAACATAATCAAAAGCAAAGTTTCTTACCTTTTGCAAAATGCCGAGAAGCTATTGGCAAGGAGTTGGTCGTTGATAACAGCAACAGAACGCCCTTCTACTTAGAGTCAAGTCGGAGGGGTTCCTTCAACTGAGGAAACAGGACGAAGTTACAAGGATTCATGTCAAGTGAATACCCAGGGTATTCCAAAATTTCCCAATATCACTGTCGCATTATATTTGTTACACTGTGCGCCACATGAAAACAGGCGTCTTGCAACAGAATGCGGGAATATTCTTGCAATAAACGCGAGCGTTTACAATAACATATCAGTAGAAAAATGGAGCTGTAAAAATCGGCTGTAGTACACTAAGTTGACTGTATCTCTATCAGCCCTAGTACGTGTAATAATGACTACCTGATAGACATATGCTACAATCAGGATAACCGTGACCCTACTGGATTCCTATTGGATTTTCTTTGGAAGTGGTGAACATGGCTGACACCATTCATACGATTGACATTTTAATTCAGACTCGCACACTCTTACCCATGTCTCATCAATGGCAACATCACGCTGTAATGCGTCTACTTCGTTACGGTGTATGTCGAGGTATAATCCAGCTAGGGCATACTGATGATATTTCTTTACGTTGGTGAATCGATGTGAAGTCCAGTGAGAACTTTTTATCAGTTTAAGACATTTCTTCAAAACAGGCAACAACATTTGCTGACTGAGACCAATATCTGCAGATTATTCCTGAATAGTCCATCTACAGCCTACGTAAAAGAGACTATTCACGATGTCAAGGAATGGATGGCCGCCCAGTGTGGTTTCAAATCCGCTGTCTCATTCCGAGCAAAATGAAACGCTTCGACCCATCATGCAATCCTTCTACATGGTAACGTTTTATCGCAACAGGTCTTAAATAATCCGTGATAACATTCAGATATATTTTTGCCACAGAAAACCTGGAATTTAATCCACAACCACTGATCAACTTTTATTAAAAATGCTTTAGAACGGTAAAAATTATCCTCCACTTCAACATTGCGTAGCAGCTACCCTTCCAACTGGATCGATCATTTTATGCAATCTACACATGGATAACTGTACTAACTCAGAGCTCCTACGTTATATTTGTACATGTCTAATCTTCTTCAACTTTCTGGTCTATATTACCATTATTTTATTTACATGCTTCTTAAATGTATTACAAAGAAACTGAAATTTCTATTTGATGGTGATCAAAAATTCAGCCGAAAATGCATATTACTGCAGTTGAAACTTCGATTAACAGATAAATTCATTTATAAACTAAGCGCTTTTAATATTCTATCGTTATTTGTATTCATTGTTAGTGAAATAGACTGATTTTATACGCTGTTTATTACTTTAAAATGAGAAAGAAATAACATATATTTAACCAAAAACAGTAATTTTTCATTTGTATTTAATATTAACGTACAAATTATTAATAGAAAATGAAATAAAATCATGTTTCATAAAGTGTGATGAGAGTGTGTGTTTTATAGAAATAATTCAACTCTCTCAATTAGTTTACTTTTCTTCTCAAATATTATCTGCTTCTTGAATGTTATTTATTTATTCATATTTTATTTAATTTTATTAGTAAATAGTTTGGATAAATCTGTAAGTTTATGAAGAAAACTCTAGGAGAAAAATATAAAAATTGCCTTCTGTACAATGCTGCATTTTGCTCCTAGTACTTAATGAATGGTGTTTGATACATTATTCAAAAAGCAATCTTTTCACGTATTTTAGAATTAAATTTTTTATAGCGTCTTTATTCTAAAATAAGCTAAAAATACACTTTGATTACTTAAAATGGAAGGGAAGTGAAATATATTGAGAAACAAATTTTTTCTTGTTCTGTAAAATTTCAAACCACTATACTTCTTAGGATACTAGGATTCCAATACATTTTAAGACTTTACAGCTTCGAAAAACTTAATTTTCAGAATACAATATTAATTCAACGTTCCCAAAGAAATTCCTGAAAAAGTTATTGAATTACTGAATTAAAAAAAATCATTAACTCTACTCGTTGTTATTTATTAATTTTTAGTATTATTGCAGTTCTGTTTCTGACATTTGAAGTGATGCAGAATCTTTCAGAGTTGAATTCCCGCATATTAAAATATGTACTGCAAAACTTATTAATTGAGATTCAATTCAAATTGTTTTATTCGAAAAGAATACAATGTATGTAAGAGAATTTCTAAATCTAAGCAGTTCACACATTCAAGGAAAGTAGTCGCTCTCAATCACAGTGATTCAAATTCCACGAATCCACCTTCCAAATGAATAAATCGCCTTTCTGGAATAGACAATCGCAGGTGTGGAGAGCTGACTTGCCGTGTACATTAATTGAGTCTGAATATTTGCACAAGCTACCGGGTGCACTTTGAGGAAAAGTGGTATGAGTAGTAAATAAGAGATTACAAGTCATCAAAGCTTAAGCTATCTCTGCAATATATTCTCATGTGATAGCAATCATAATCAGTGGTGTTATTTTTAATAAATTCACTGAAGCTAAGGACCATCATTATTTGTGTAAGATTCATCATTTTAATGATATTGTTACACCTTGGAAACCACTAATCACAAATTATGAGGCACAATATTCATAATTTGTGAATTAACTATTGCATCTACTGTAAAATCATTTTCGGGGGTGGAGGGGAGATAATATGTTGTATTTTAGATGCAGAATATTCTGGTATCAAATTATACTATTTTGAATATGTATTAAGAGAAATTGAATCATTATATGAATTAACATTTTTTAATATGGGAGTAAATGATGCTCAACGTTAGAAATTAACAAATGTCATTTTGGATAATGCAAGATCGTAAAATTGTTAGGCTTGGAGGTTCAGGTAGCAAATGGGATGATATTAACATTAATTCTATTCACTGGGCAACCCAAAAAACAGGCTTGAATTTTTACTGAGAAGTGATAATTTTACATATACTCATGCAAACATTTATGAAAAAAATACGTAATATGCTTAGGAAATCAGGAAATGTTCTCTATTTTAATAGCAATTGTTATTTTTAAGAAACTGAAATTGGCTTTGCTGATTTCATTTTAACATGTACAAACGTTTTTTTTAAAAACTTATTCGTGTTATAAAAGGCTTTCACCTTTGGTAGCGAGCTCATTCCACAATCAAAGTTGCCTGTCTTTATATAGGTAGCCATCACCTTCTTATTATGTACCAAAATGAATATTAATTAGCGTAAAATAGACACCACAAAAGCAATTACCATGAAGGAAAAATAATTTCTTAAAATTTCTAATGTATTTTTATATTCACTACCAAAACATTTTAAAGTACAGAAACGTTGCTAATGTTAACAACAAAAATTAATAAATAAAAACAGACAAATTTACCATTAAAATAAATTATTAATTTAAAAGTAAAGGATAAATTATTAAATTAGCAATAAATATTCTCTTCAGGTATTAAAATGAAATCAGGAAATAAAATATCGAATTAAATATATCTTAGCATTGTAAATACACCTTAAGCGAGGTAAATATAATTATTACTTGTATATTCATAATGTATTATAATGTCAATCTTTTGAATCTACATTATGCATCCTTTATTTTGAGCATTGTCACTTTTGTTGACACCCTTTTCCCGAAACAACAACATGTTAGTACATAATAAAAAATATTTCTATTAATAAATGTATTGTAGATCAATTGAAATTTGATACTAAATTGATGAATTTAATTCCTTTTTCTAAGATAATAACTGATCACATTGGAGGTCGAGATTATTAGTCCCTATCAGTCCTGTTCATTGCAAAGCGTCATGTGGTAATGTTGACCTATATTGTAGTTTAAAAAACTTCATTTTCAAAAATGTTTTTCACATTGATATATTTTTCTTACTATAGTACTATAGATATAAATCCTCGAGCACATGATTTTGCTTCAACGTATTTATCTTCCGAAAGAAATTTACTGAACTGGGCAACATTTATAAATTAAAACCTTTTTCTTATAATTTTGCTGAACAATCACTTCCAATACAAGATATGATGAATTATCCTGAATTATACAGCTAAGTGAAATACGGAATGTTTTAAGTGGTTCCAACAAATTCCCCAGAACGAAACTCTAGCGAATTTTTTTGCTTCTATAATATATATATATATATATATATATAAACTGCTGTTTGTAGAAAATGCAACACCATGAAGGAATCATCAGAATCAAATGAAATTCGCAGCAAATGTCAATTATAGGATATTATGCAAATTAATAAAGTTTCAGAGCCATCGCGCGTGCGCGGCGCGCGCAGCGCCCTCTGAATTGATGCTGAAAGCGTATAAATAAAGTGCTGTAGCGGGACGTTGAAAAAAGTCTATGATTATTTGTTAGTGGCAAACGTTTAGTGAGACCTGAGTATGCCTCCACGACGGAAGAATAAGAAATTCAAGCAACTTACGGAGTTTGAACGAGGGAGGATAATCGGCCTTCGAGAAGGAGGATTTTCCTATCGCGCAATAGCAGCTCGTATGCAGCGGAACAGTTCCACAGTGATGCGAGTATGGAAGCAGTGGACCGACGAGCACCGAACAACTCGAAAAACAGGCACTGGACGACAGAAGGTGACGTCAGAGCGCGATGATCGACACCTGCTCCGCATGGCGGTGAATGATCGCACAGCTTCCTCCAGGCAGCTGGCAGCACGTTGGTCTACTGCTACAGGTGTACAATTGTCGGCTTCGTCAATTCGTCGTCGTCTGCTGCGCCGTGGATTGCGTGCAAGAGTGCCTTTATACAGGATTCCCCTCACGGCGAATCATCGACGGCTGCGTCGGCAGTGGGCTCTTGAGCACAGAGACAGGCGAGCTGATTGGCACCAAGTTGTCTTTTCAGATGAATCACGCTTCAATTTGTGGACCCATGATGGCCGTGTTCGTGTTAGACGTTATGCCGGTCAACGCTGCCTTCCTGAGTGTATTATTGAACGACATAGTGGTCGAACACCCGGAGTTATGGTCTGGGGTGCGATTTCGTATCATGGACGATCCAATTTGATACGAATTGAGGGTAATCTCAATAGCAACAGGTACGTCCGTGAAGTGCTACAGCCCGAAGTCGTTCCTTTCCTTCAAGGCATCCCTGGAGCTATCTTTCAGCAGGATAATGCACGCCCACATGTTGCGCGGACTGTTCGAGACTTCTGTTCAGCACAACGCATGCAACTTCTTCCTTGGCCTGCTTATTCACCGGATATGTCGCCTATTGAGCACGTGTGGGATATGGTTGGTCGGCGTCTCGCTCGTGATCCGCGTCCTGCAGTTTCCAAAGACGAACTATGGTTGCGCATACAAGCGATATGGAATTCTCTTCCTCAAGCAGATATTCAACAACTGTTTGACTCCATGCCACGTCGTATAGCAGCACTTATTGCAGCTTGCGGCTGCAACCAGTTACCGATTTTGACGCTTAATTTGTTTCTTTGTTTTGAAATTTCATCATTTATTTGTATAAGTACAAGTCAAGTTTCTGCATTAAATTTCATTTAGATTCTGATGACTTTTTCTCTTATGGTTTTGCATTTTCTACAAACAGCAGTATATATATATATATATATATATATATATATATATATATATATATATATATATATATATATATAGTTATGTATGTATGTATGTATGTGTCGGTGTAATGATTTAACTTTAATTTAATAATTTCTCTACATAATAATATAATTTTTATTTTCTATCCCATTCCCTAATTAAAAAGTAAAGAATTCATTTTTATTTACTGATCCCATTCCATTTATCCTTTTATTTATTTGATCTCGCGTTCATAAAATGTATTTAATCCACTTTACCACGGTCTTAAATCTATCAGAAATAATCCCTACTAGACTCACTGTCTATATTGTGAAAATCCCTGAGAATCCCGACACCTAGAACTGTGAGACCATATCACATGTCAAATGTCCCTAGAAAATCCCAATTATATAACCTGATGCACGGCGAAAAAGCTCTCTTATACTTATATGCTCCCCTCCCGTCTGACCTCTTCTGTATTGCTTAACTGAAATCTTCATATGGTCTCTCACTTCAGCCTTGGTGGCCAAAGCTGGTCTAAGTTCATCAGAACTTAATTCTATCTAACTGTGCTAGAATGTATAAGTAATCTTATTTTGAAAAAAAGGACTGTTAATTTCGGCTATGCAGTCGGAATGTTTTATTAATGTTAGAACAAACTTTTAATAATGTCTGTCTGTCTGTCTGTCTATCAATCAGGAAACTTTGGTCTCATAGCTAGTTCTTCAATTCAAGGAAGGGATGAAAATCACTAGTCACGAAATCAATCAAAGCTATACGTTGTTGCTTTTTAGCTCCTTTTAAAAACCAACAACAGTTAGAAACTGTTGGATTTTAGCTCCATTGCAAGGGAGGGTGTTATTTTTAATTATGACAACTCCAGAAGTCGGTATTCTTCTTTTTCTATTTATAATGGCTCTTCACAATTGTCATGAAGCCTGACAATAAACATCTTCATTGATCGTATTTCTCTTTCCCATTACATCAACAAGCAAGACCTACTTTTGGTTCCAAATCATGTAACCATAACTTCCCTGAAGTTGAAAATTTGCTTGAATAGATTTGAATCCTTGTTTCCCTTTATCCCGAACATCGGTACTCCCATCTTTAAATTGTCTGCACCATTCATGCACAACGTCATCATTAATAACGTGTTCACCATATAGTCGTCTCATTTCTTGGTGACATTCTGCTGCATTATTCCCTTCTGTTGTAAGCAAGTGCAACTCGTTCTTGGCTAGAACATCGATTATACCATCTATGTTTACTTAATTACTGATCAACTTAAAATATGAGTAGTGAGATGGTGTGAGTTATAGTAGATGCTATAGTTAGATTCTCAATCGCAATCGCAAATTGTGCTGCTCCGTTTCCTTCCAGTTGTCTGGTTATTTAGCAGATCGAACGGAGGTTGAAAAAAATGATTCTCATAGTGCGAAGAGTAAGCATTTTGATTCACGTAATGCTTTGAACTTCCTTTTATACACCTTTTTTTTTTCTAAAATTCCATTTGAACTACAACTGATCATCAATACGTAAATATGACTTAAAATTTTTCGACAGTAAATTTTTTTAAAAACTAGAAGAATAAATGTTTCCCAAAAATATGCAAGTACATATTTAAAAAGAAAAAAATACAATTCAATGACATTTTTTTTAAAAAAAAAACATTACACAGTAAGAGTTGTTTTTATGAAAATCTCCATTTCCACGCATAATTAAGGTGGTAATTTTTAACAAACACAGTGCTTAAAATTGCATTAGTGAATAGTTACCAACTTATGAATAAGTGCTTCATTGGAATAAGAACTGAATTTCAAAGGCAGAGGTGTAGACAATTGACATGCCGTGCTTGCATTGGTTGATGGTCGAAAATTTACAAGAACGTCAGGGTGTGTTCTGATGTAAAACGACTTGAGTAATAACTCGGCGATTAGAAGAGACAGTGGCTTAAGCCATTATTATGCATTAACACGAATGACTGCCTTACGTAATAACTTACCCGTATTACATTCGCCACAAACAGTGATACATTTCTATATTAGACAGAATTCAGTGTCATGATGAGGTGCTCAAGATATTCAGATATTACACTGGTTGCATTTATTAGAATATCTTGGACACATAGTAGAAATTCATATGGATTAATTGTTTCACTTACTCAGCTTAACTGAATAAAATTGTATTTTATTATTATTAATCAACAGGGATATACTTTTGCAAATGTTTACCATGATAATGTTATTCAAATGAATATGCAATATAATACTAAAATATTATTACTTTATGTTACTGAGAATGAGTTCGCATCATGAAATTTTAGAGCGAGAATATTGTTAAATTCATTTCATATAGTTTAATGTAAATAGTAAGATAATAATCTGAATAGTAAGATAATATTTAAGTCATGAAATTAAATTGAGGTAAATATAGCGTTTATCGACAAGACTATATTTGAAAAGAAAATATTAAGATAAAGAAGTATTGTTTAATAAATTTTAATAATTTAGTTATTCACCATCAAAAATTTTTCAGTAAATAATTGCATGAAAAATCCGTATATCATTAGTTTCAATTTTATTAAAAAATTATGGCTGAATTACACATTTTTTGCAATTTCTGTTTTATATTTTTTTTAAATCATTATTTTCATATTTAATTTTATATTATGAAAAAAACTATTAGTATATAAATAGTTTTGAGTTCAAATATTTTTACAAATTTTTAAACAAATTTTTGATATATATATATAAATAGATTAATTGTTATTTATTGTCATGTAAACTGCAAATATAGGTAAAGAAACGTATAATTTATTCTAATCGTAGAAATCTTTCATTATATATATGTACTTGATTTTAATATTGTTCCTTAGCGACATCATGTTAATTCAGATATCGTAATAAATTATTGACAAAATCCAATCTAAATTAGTAACGCTTTCTCTGCTTACTATAATTAATAAGTATTAAGAAATTTTTTCTGAATTTATCAATAATTATTTCAATATTACTTTAAATCAATTTAATCACAACCCAATAATTTCATATTAAAAGAAATTTCTTCAACAGGTAAAACCTTATTTAAAGAAAATGCTGAGAGAAATCTCTATAATTTATTTGAAACATAACTCAGCTGCCTAAAAAATATACGAAAAGAAAGAATTTAATCAGTTCAAATAAACCAAAATTAACCGATGCATTTAGTTATGTGATTTTCATTACACCCATAAAATTCACTTTGTCTCATAGTAAAACTTAAATCAGTGTTTTTCAATATTAATCATAATTATGGTCTTTTGATTTTTTTTTAAACATTTCATTTCTTTAGGTGGCCGAGGTAGCCTAGCGGTCATGGTCACTGACTCTCCATCGGCAATTTTCGTCGAATCGTAGGTTCTAGCTTTGATGCCACTAAACACTGCCACGTGTATCAGAGGCTGATGCACTTGATGGCTCTAACTTAACCGTTGGTGTGGTTTAGAATTTAGAAGGGGGAGGTACTGGCTCAGGTGTCGTACTCGTCACTTGATCGAGTTTCAAATTTACGAGGTTAGTCATCAATAGTCCTCGTCTTCCTTCTAGTGCGACGTTAATAAAATTAATCAATTCAATTTTATATTTGAAGACTCTTTCTCACAGTTTTGAAATTTTCGCAATACTACAAAACGTATGCGAAGATTAAACTGAAAAATATTCTACATACATTAGCAAAATTAAATATATATGAGCATCCTACATTTATTTCACCAATTTTAAGATAAAGTTAGGGAAAATAGATATTTTAATAATATTACGAAATTTCAGTAGTATCAATTAAATAAGGAATATCCACTGGATCCAGATAATTTGTCCCTTAAATAGAAATGGCACTTCTTCAAACGAGACTTATTAAAGATACAATTTAGTTAGATATCTAGGTTATATAAAGCACTTAAGAAGTGATAAGAAAAATAAGTAACATTATTACAGGTCTGCATTTGAATTTGAATTTTAAAAGTTGAATTATAGCAAAAGTGAACGAAATGAATAACATAGTTTTGTACTTACATTCGTTAATTGAAAATAATTCATTACACGGGTTTATTTAAAAATTTGTATCTTACAAACTTTTTCCCATATAAATGTTAAAGTCACTGATTATCTTAATTCCTTCACTTTGTGTCAAAAACAGTTATTAAAAAAAATTTAATTAGGAGGAACATTTTATGGCATCTGTATAGTTTTTTATGTCACCCTTTTCGTCTGGTTCTTCTTTGTCCTCTTTACTGTTTTCCAAGTTATTTTTGGTAAACTAAGTACAGTTGAAATAAAAGACTTTATGTCATCATTGGTGTCTTATGTACATAAGTTTTTATCAATTTCTAAATACTCTCGCATTTGAGCTCTGCGCTGATTTGACAGGTCAACCAATTCAATTTCCTCAGTAGTATTTTCGCCAAGGTCAATTGAAAATGGAATTTGAAAATCTGCTTTCTTAGAAAGTCTATATCTCATTGATTTCTGTCTTCCCATTGGCTACACTGTTTTTATATCTATAGTGAGAATCGTAGCAAGAAAATCCGAAAAATATTATTTGGAAAGCTCACAACTTGATCCCTCTTATTATATTGTTCCCTAATTCCCTTATTAGAAACAGTTTTCAAAGATAGATTAACTTTTCAATTTATTCTTCCCTTATAATATTTCTTTCCACAAATCTTCCTTTCACTGCTGAAACCTCAAAAAATTTCTAACAGAGATTATTTATATATTTATTTCCTTCTGTACCTCCTACTTATTTTTGAAACTTTTTTTTCAGTTCCATTTAAATAGAACGTTCTTTAATAAGAGGGAAATATTTAAATGTACACCTTTTAAAGGGGCCAAGAGCAACATAATTGTCCCTTAAAGAAGGAATGCAAATGTTTTTTTAATACTTACTTTAGAATGAGTCTGTATGTTATATTCTCTGTTTCTATAAATATTTACGTAAAGTAATATTATGGCATTGTTTGGTGCTCATCTGCATAGTTTAAATTATTCTCGACTAGCTTTCATATGACACTTAGTACATTTTTAAATTACAATTATCGATTTTATTTATCATAAAAGAAAAAATACAATTTTAATCTTAAAAGATAAATATTTTACGATTGAGCCACTCACGAATAATTCAACTTACTCAACGGTCATACCTTTTTCTCTTCTTAAAAGTCACGAGGACATGGTATCGCTTGAGTGGTTCAGGTTCAATCTACCAAGTGTTTAACAAAATATATTGGTTAACCCTCGAGTTTACTATTATAGTTATGAAGCATATACTCGTATTAATATATATATATATATATATATATATCTATAGGGGGGGGGGGGGAGGGGAGAGAGAGAGAGAGAGAGAAATTTAACGCGTTATATATATTCTCCTTTTACACTTTTTCCTTACACTTTCCTCCTCACTCTCGGGGAGGAAATGTAATCTGTCTTGGCCTACTTCTTTTGTTTAGATGATTCACTGGTGAAGAAGTTTGGAGAGGTCCTTAATGGGAAGTTTAAGAATTGTGTGATAATGACTCTTCATGAAATTCTCTACATTTTCATTATTCCTCGTATCAAACACAAAACAAAATTTCAAGTTCTTTCGATTGAAATTCCTCCCCGCGATTATGGCCAAAATTACCTACATCTATTTTTCAGACTTGTTAACAAACGATGACTCATTCCGTTTTAAAAATCATGCATTCCTTTAACACACACACACACATAGTTATATTCGTCTATTTAATACAAACACAAATAAAAATACCAATGCTAATTCAAATTGAGATATTTGTAATTGCACCTTAATGAAAATATTTTCAATCAAAATATTAAGATTTCAATATGAATTAACTTAGGAAGTTGTAATGGAATAATGTGTAAAAAGAATTTTCACACACAGTAATTATAAATTCTATCCAAGAAATATACTTTTAAAAGTCTTGCGCTTTTCAAACACATAATGAAAATAAATAATGCTATAATTCCACTCTTTCGTCACTTACCTCTTAAAATTAATATTTTTCTCTGGAAAAAGGTAAAAAACAATTTTCAATTTCTTAAGAAGTGCTTAAAAAAGCACCTTCTTGTTACTTTAAATTCTCATATAATCCTCACTTTTTCAGATCATAGCACTGAACACATTTGAGGAATTTTCGTACTTTACTGCAGTCCATGCTTTCTACTCTTGAAAATTACCAGCGCTGGACAGCAACATGGAAAAAGAATATTATAATTATTGTTTGTTGAAATTCAGCTTTTCGGAAATTTTTCTTCCAATTTCACCTGAAGACGTAAATTCCAGCAATAAGGAATGGGAACACCCTCCAAGCTGGAGTAGATTCAGGTAATCAGTCGCTACTCCTTTATAGTGTTTCAGCAGACTTTAGCATTAACAGTCCTCATCTTGTGGACTATAATAACAAAGCGTAAGAAGCCGCTCTACTACTTAATAATAGTCTACTTAAATAGTCTACTTAATACAGCGATAAAGAATTGCTACATTTATTCCAGAATATTCAACTTTTATGCTGACTCAGAAAGGAGCCCCGTAGCAAGAAATTCACGAGATATAGCGAGTGTTGTACAGGTGGCGAAACCTACAGAGGGTTTAACTAATTAGCACGTGCTATAGTATCTAAAAAAGATATCAAATGTGAAATTAGACTTAAGTATACCCGAAAGAAGGATTTGGGATATTTGAAAATTATCCTTCTTCACTGTAAAATTATTTCAGAACCATTTTTTTTTTAAAAAAAAACCTCTGTTCATTACTCATTATTGATTTCAATCTCTTCTATTGATATGAATCATGGTATACACTATTGATAAATAACCCATTTCTAACCTGATTAATAATTAATACATTATTATCTAGTGTCTTTTCTCCTTATTTGTATTAGAATAGTAACATGTACAGGATAAGGATTTGAAGAATATATTTACAATCCCCTGAATTACAATTCTGTTTTGTTATCTCTAAAAGAGAACAAATCATTAAAAATGCTTCAGTATGTAAGTCATTGTATCATCATTTTAAATAGAAAATAAAAATAATAAGTTGTTAACAAATATACTGAATTAATACATCAAAATCTACATTACTAAAAAAAATGTGATTGATTTTTGTCAATAATAGCATAATGTTGCGTATTTTGTCTTTTAATGAAAACGCACGAAACCTTTACATAATTTGATTTATTATTCTGCCAAGTAATAATAAAATCTTCAACAAAAGATTTTTTTTCTTCTATTCACTAAGCATGTTACCAATACCATACTCATTACATTTCTATTCACATTTTTTTTCCATTTTTCATGTTAAGGTTATATATTTCAGTTTTAGCATTTTCAAGTAGATAACAATAGTATAATGTGATTTCACATTTCATTCTAAACTGGGTAATTATTACAAGAATGCAACTGCATTCTTATAAATTTTCAATCACTTTTCTGAGATTTCACAAGCAAAAACGACTCCTACATCCATCATTTATTAAATGACTCCCAAAGGTGTTAACAAGATCTGAAGCAATCTTCAAATTTCAATCAAATCTGTTCGACACCCCCAAGCCACTCCACTTTATTCACTCCTACCCAATCCCCTTTACTGAATCGATATTCTAGCGAACTTCAGTAAACAAGTTTGTCATGCAAAGCGTTTTGATAAAATCTTCAACAAATTTTATGATGCCGAGTTAGATTTTGCACACCATGGACAGATGAAATAAAGTTAAGGGAATTTGGTATGATGAAAGATAATAACGTATAAAGTCTTAAAATTTAAATCTCAAAGTCTTTCACTATTAAAATTTTTCAAATAACAGTATTTTATATTAAAAATATTTATAAATTATAATATATAAAAATATCATAAAATTAATTGAACTAAAGAAAGAAAAAGAAAGAAAATAAATACAAAGATCAAACCCGTTTGATATACTAAAAAATCCATTGAAATATACAATGAGTTACAATGAAACACACATATAACTATATGTTAATCTTTCTTCTACCATCGTCTAAGCCTTGCAACTGTAAATCATGGCGTATATTTACAACGTAACCTATATTTTCTAATTGACTAATTAATTGTTAGATTTTATGGAATAAATATCATAAAATTGAAAGTAAAAATCCACTCGAAAATAATTAGAAGAAACCAATGTTACTATTAAAATACAATTGAAAATATAGTCTCTAAAATATTTTCAAGAACATCTCTTACATTTTTTACATAATGAAATTTAATCGGATAATTTCGAAATTCTTAACGAAATCCTTTTGCTATTGAGCTGCGTAATATAAATTTAAATTTATATGTATAAAACGCATTAAAATTATTAGAATAATACTTTATAAATTAAAAAAGACATCTATATTTTGAATTAAACTAATAATTTTAAATGTTTTTTAAAAAATTAATACTATAATTCTCATTGAAATAACTCGCGTAAAACCTCATGTAATTATTATTTTCCTGTAATATAACACCAAATTATTATTTGAGATAATGTAACTAAGGAAATGTTTCTGAAAAGTGAAATATGAATACAACTTGTTCCAGAAAGGTACCTTAGTAACATAAAATTTAAATGGTCTCTGTTATCATTTAAATTACTTAAAATATTACTTAGTATAATTTTGAACACTATAACCACATATTTTGTTTCATATTTATAATTACTTTGTTTAAAATTCTTATGTGCAGGTTAAAAGATAAGAACAATCTATCCTCAAACTGCTTATTGTAATTCAAGATAAAAAAAAAACCCATCTATATATCTATAGATAGTAAATATTTTTAATTATACAGTTTGTTTTCAGAATGTATAAGCCAATATAAATCGGGCTATTACATGCCTGTCCTTATGGGATATTCTTAGTTTTTTTGTATTTTTATCATTTTATTTTATATAGAGTTCTATAAAAACAAGATTAATCAATGAAATAAAGTTTTGCTAAGAAATAAAATAATTAATATTATAATTCATATGAATAACTAACAGTAAATTAATTATTTCATCCATACATATAGATTTGAAAAGTTCTTCAAAATTGTATGTATAGAAAATACGTATTTTTCTTTAAAATTTTTAATTAAAACAAAACTGCTTTTAGTGATTGCAATTAATTGTGTTTGTTAATAATGTCTTGTAAAACTTCGAATAATATTTTACCTGTTTTTGTAATGTAAGCATCTAATTTACTTGTACCTGGTTTAAATTTAATGGGAATTCTTATGAAAGCTTAGTGTTATTAAGAAATGTTTAAATTTAATTTTTCTGATTTTTAATAGCATTTTTATACAGAGTTATAATTCTAATTTTCTAGATAATTAAGGTTATTTTTTCGCATGAAGATTTTAAACTCTTAGATTTTTATTGAAATTGCGTCATTGTAAAATATGCACATAACTTTATAATTAACTGGAGCATTGCTAATATAACTTATTTTTGTCGTTCAGTAATTTGTTCTTTTTTTTTAAAATCATATATATTTATACTATCTTCAAGCTTAAAGTTTATATTATTAATATCTTTATTAATAATCATGATTGTTCTTATATACATATGTGTATATATATTACTAAAATAAAATTTCATTAATATATAAAAGATATTTTTAGATTATTGAAAATGTAATGTGAAAAAAAGAAAATTTTCTTAGTTAAAATAACCCAGATAAAAAAATAATAAGAAAAAAATCAAAAACCTTAAAAAATACCATACAAAAACAGTAAGAAGATAAAACTTAAATTAAGAATAAGTACAAACCAAGTCATGAAAAATAATGAAAACAAAGGAGAGAAAAACCAAAAAAAAGTATATCAGATCTAACCTTTATAAATTTTTAATCTGGTTTATGACAGATTAGCTGGTTAAATATCTTTTACTGACCCAGCATTCCTAACAGAAAAGTTCTATAAACAAATATAAAGATTCTATAAATTCAAACGAAGAAAAGAAGAGGCAACAATACCTCCTTGCAATAGAAGAAGTCAATGGAGAACAGGTAGTTGGAGCGGTGCAAATTTTGATTTGGGAGGGACAAGTCAGATAACAAAAACGAAATATAGTGGGATTATTAATGCTATTAATTAACGTTATTTGAATTTAAATTATGAGTCTTTTCTGTGGATTTTTTATGAATAAGGAAGAGAAACAAAAGTTAGGTAGTGAGGACATAACATTTAAAAAAGCAATTGAGCAATCATTATTTCGTGATAAATTCAATTTGTAAGACAATTAATCTATATTAGTCCTCAGAAAATACAATGTTAAAATATTATTATGAAACAAAACATTCTCAGAGCTTTTCTAAATTTATAAAGAGTCAATCGTCAGAAAAATAAAATATGAATCTTTGAAATTCGGGTTGAAATTTCATGAACTGTTGTTCTGAACATAAAATAAATTCTGAACAAGAATCTACATATCGTGGTAGTTTCCAATTGGATCATTTAATATTCATACATAAAAAACCCTTTAGTGACTGTGAGTTAATCAGGAATCCATGATTACAGAATACGCTAGTTTATTTAAAAACATTTGTTTGTCAACACGCACTTGGCCCGTTCAATAGATGGTATTGCAGAAAATATAATAACTCAACTGTCTGACAAAAATCGACAGCATGGTTCTTTTTGGTCCTATGTGGGTGAACAAATGTTTGAAATAATGCTGAGGGGTAACGTTTTATGAACACTCATAAAAATTATGAAACGTATGCAGCACTTCTTGGCATTCATATCATTTACTGCTTATCCACTGGAGAAGATATTTCTTAAAGGAGTTGGAAGTGACTTTCAGAAGAACAATCTTAAATGGAAATTTTTTTAACGTAACTTTACTAAGTCTGGTAAAATCATGTGTGGATAAATTAAAGGTGTTGTTGCTCCCGTATCAAATATTGTAGAAACTGACAGTGGTTTAAAACCATTAATTGTACACTATACCAATCATGAACAGTCTTGTGCAAAAATTGCTTGGATATAACAGACGATTCAAAGACATTCATATTAGATATAACATACATTTATGTTAGATATAACATACATTTATGTTA
>BMAW01122881.1:17639-34998 GCA_019974015.1 Nephila pilipes | reverse complement strand
ACATACATTTATGTTAGATATAACATACATTTATGTTAGATATAACAAACATTTATGTTAGATATAACATACATTTATGTTAGATATCAGACGATTCAAAGACATTCATGTTGGATGTTATATCACATACCTTCAGTAATATTCAATTCTGCAAGTATATTAAAGATATAGGAAAAATGATTGATGAAACGAGTTGTGGCTTTTTAACAATGCGACTGACGCTACGCAAATACGTATGTACCAAACGCCTGTGATTCACAGCTGTTTAACATGAAGCCTTCTCTTATGAATTCAGTGCATCTCGCTTCTGTAACCAAATCCATGTAGCCGTAGACTGCTTTCGCATTACAGTTATTTTTCTGGCAGAAAAAAATGATATGTCTGAAAACAGAGCAACGAATTGTTGTAAAACTTCACATGAAACTTGTGAAATTCGCTATTGAAACTTATAATTTATTAAAAAAAAGTGTAGGGCAATGCAGGTTTAACATGTGCACGTGTTTTTGAGTGGTATGAGCCTTTTCAAGATGTCCGAGAAGACTTTGATAAAGATTCACGCATGGGTTACACTTCCAAGTCAAAAAAGGATTACATTGTTGAAAATATCAATAATCTAGTTCGATCTGACCGTCGGTTAAATATTCGAGCAATTGATGAGAATATAGGAATAGACAAAGAATACGTATGACAAATTTTACATAAAGATTTTAATATGCAAAAAATGTGTGTCAAAATGGTTCCTAAATCCTCAAGATTCAACAACAAGGAGCCTGTAAGAATGTTTGTTCGGACACTTTGAATGGCATTGAAAATGATCAAAACTTATTGGAAAGGGTAATAACATGAGAAGATTTTTATCTTTTTACTTATGATTCTGAAGCGAAGCGCCAATTCATGCACTGAAAGAGACCATCTTTATTGAGAGCCAAAATGCTTGAATGAGCGAATCAAAATTCTAAGTAATAATAAACAATTTTTCGATATTCATGGGATTGTGTGTAACTTCTCTAGATTCCTGAAGGTCAGGCTATTAATAAACATTACTTTCTTCATTTTCTTGCTAATCTCAGTGAAATAGTAAGGTAAAATCGACCCAATAGTGGATTTACAAGTCATGATTTATCCACCAAGACACTATCAAGAGAGTTCTAGCCAAGTACAGCATCTCAATGATAGACCATCCAACTTATTCACCCGATCTTGTGCCATGTGACTTTTATCTGTATCGTAAAACAAAATCTGAATTAAAAGTAACAAGATTTGAGTCGTTGAAGCTGTGATAGGGAAAGCGGTACGCGTCCTGAAAAAGCTGACAGAAGACTTCCAGCATTACTTTGAACAATGGAAGATTCGCATCGAGAGTTGAAGTGTTAGAGCAGTGGAGTTTATTGAAAGTTATAATAAGTAAACATATATTAAATACAAATTAAATGTTTTATAGATTCCGTCTCGTTATTTAATAGCCACACATCATATTATACTGAAGTACGAAAACGTAGCTGCGGAAGAGTTTTCACTTTTTTTCCCCTTAGGTTCTAATCAATTATCAAAATATTTCCGAAGAATAGGAAATATCCTGTTGCTAAGTTGCAAAAATCGAGTAGATATATTCATTTTATATAGATTTAACTAAACATTTGAATTTAAAATAACGATAATACTAGCTTCAGTCTGATTTGTACAGTCATGTTAAGTCACTTCGGTAAAAAAGAATGGTTTTATCAATTCCAAATTAAATGAACAACAAAGGAAAAAAAGATTCTCGCATTTTAATGTATGTCAAACAATCAGTCAGCAAATTGCGACTTCATTTTTGGTATATTTGCTATCAAAGCTTGGGTGGGTGGGGGGGGGGGTTCTGAAATACATTTTCAGTATCTTTATTATGATTTACCTATATTCTATATTTTATAGTGCAATCAAAATAAACTGATGGGCCAGATTGATGGAACTCTTGAACTGGTGTTGATCTATGGGCTGTAGTTTAAGGACTTCTGTTAGAGACGGTAACGCATGAAAAGATTATTTCAATTGAGGAGCTGCAATTGAAGATTTCATTGGAATGGATTGACTAGCGTAATCTACTGATTTAAATCGTAAAGCATCTTGTGTGGAACGTTGTGTATGAAGACTTTTGTTACGATTATATTCCCTGGAGATCAGTCAACAACTGAAACAGATACTCATTAAGTAATGCTCTATATCACCACAAACACAGTTGGATTATTGAATAATGGGCCAAATACCCATTGTATTTAATGGAAACTATATCCCCTTATTAAAGTATTATGTTTGTTGTTGTTCTTCTTAGCAGACAATAATTTGTGCTAACAACATTGTTTCAATAAAGCCCTTTTTTGTTTTATTTCATACTGTATAGGTCCTATTAATTTTTGCTCTAATCAGCGTTTCTCATTTTCAAGAGCAAAATTCTGTCTCAACAGAATTCTGTCATTTACGAACAAAATTTGAATTTTAGTTGTTCTTTACGCTTGTTTTTTGCTGAATTAAATTAAAAAATATCAATGCTTAAGTCTTGCATACAAGTGTACATTTATGAGGAAATGCTATAGAAAAAAAATTATTTTAAAATTGAACATCAAATTTATCTAAATTTTTTAAAATAAAAAGCAAAAGAAATATCCCTTTATTTAACAAATGGAAAGTCAGTATGTGACAATTTATAATTTAGGGTTTAATTTATTCTGCAAAAGCTTAAAGTGTATCAATAATTGATTATTTCTATTTTAATAAACTTTCGTAACTGCACTGATGCCATGAGACGTAGAAAGTAAATATTTCCTTCAGAAAATTCGCTGAAAATGATATTTGAAAAAAAAAAAAAGTCTCCAATTACACAACACTTTTCACTACTGACTGCAATGAAATGTTACCACAAATGATGATCTAACTGAGAAAAGTGGAGTATGAGAGAAAATGGGGTACAATAAATCTGCTTTGATCGAGCTCCGACACTTTTTTTCTTTGATGTATAACATGAGAATAGTCTTCAATTGCTCCATTAAGGTGATGGATGACGCTATGTGATTTGTTAAGGATAGGATTATAGTCTCATCTTACTCAGTTGTTTCTCAAAGGATGTTCTGAAACATCAGACTTTACCAAACTGGAGACTATGAAAAATAATTTCAGCCTCGTACATCTTGAAATATTTGCCAGATAGGATTAAGCCTATATATCACTTATCATATAAACATAGTAAATGAAACATACTTTTAGTTACAATTAAAAACATAGTGTGAATTACATTTTTAAATTCTTTTTGGCAAGTTTTCAAACTTCTTAATATTTTTTTATACAGGAAATTAGTAATAAATTCTATCTGACAATGCTGATCAATACAAAAATTAAATTGTTAAACAGTGTTTGACATTTTTCTGCCATTGAACGTCAAGGCAAAATAAGCTAAATATAAGTTATAATTCACTAATTTCATTCCATTAAGAATCTTTTATTTTTGCTTAAGAAAGGAAATTATGTAAATAAAGTCAAAATGCACAAATTTTAAAATGCTAAGAACAAAATAATTCATATAGCTCTTAAAAATGTTAAAATGTACTTTAAATAAATAAAAAAAAAAAACAACTCCATCATCGAGAGAACTATTTTTTAACAAAATGGATAATATATGTCTTTTTTCAGGAATTAAACCAACGTAAACATATTGAATAATTAATAAAATTTACGTTAGAACTTTATCTGTGTTTATCTGTAAAGCGCATCTATAATTTTTAAAATATGCAATGCTTAAATGTGTGTATGATACGCGTAACATTACTTCTGATAAAAATATATTATTTCTTTGTTGCCTAAAAGAAACTGATTTTCTAATTTTCAGGAATTTCTTAGTTTATAAAAAACAAACCATGTATATCATTCAGAATTTATTTTGATTTGTATTTTCGAACGGGGATGATTCAGATTAAATAGATACACTTGAGGTAAAAATTATAGATAAAGCAACGAAAATAAACTTAAATATTAAACGTGTTCTTGAGAAATCACAGTTGAAGTGAGCTTATTTCCCTGAGTATTTTAACAAAAAATAATTAAATTATTTTAAAATACATGAATAATTTTTAAATATTACGGCAAGTTAAAGCAAAAATATTAATATGATATAATGTGAACTATGATCCATAGTATATCCAGAAATATTATTTTTTGACCATTTCGATCTCCCAGCAACTCAATGTTATATTAATTACAACAAATCATAGAGATTAAAATCTATTCAAAAATTTTCTCATAGTTATTTTTACATTACTTAAAGCAAATGTATTCAAACTTTTGAATTTTGGTGAACCCTTTGATCTTACTATTTTCTTCAACGATCCTCTTGATCAAAGAGAAGAAAATAATAAGATATCAAAGCTTTATCCTACACAAATTTACAAAATTATTATTGTATTTTTAAACATTTTTTTATTACAACAGAAATGTCTTAGTAAAATAAGTAATATTATGGTAGCTAATATATATATTTTGGAGGGGATATTAAATGTATTCTAGGGGGAAAAAAACAATATTTTAAATTATAGTAAGTTAATAAATGAAAATTTTATTGACATGACTGTGATTATTTTTTTATTGCGAAGTATTTTTATGTCTGAAGTGAAATCTGCAATCTAATGCCATCTTCAGTGTCCAATCTGTTTCTACATTTTGTTTTTGTTGCATAGTACTAAAAGAAAGACTTTTTGCTTACATTCTTTGAAACATATGACATTATGTGTTTCACAAATCTTTTAGAAATTTCAGGATATTCTATTCTAATGTTAATACAAAAATGCATAATATCAACTTGACTAAAATTTTGTTTCAATTGAATGTTGGTCAATATATCAATTTGTTGTTTCCTTTCTTTTATTATAAGCTCAAAGGTATCAGAGTGTTGAGAAGAATTTTAAATCTAAGATAATTTTTATTTTTGAACAGGGAAAAATTCAAGAAGTGTTTTTACAGATCTGATAAATGTTGGACCAAACTAATTTTTACATTTTTATCGGGATTAGAGCTACCGTCTAATATTATATTATGCAAATTAAGAAAGTATTCAATATTATCTTTTAAAATGCAATAAACCCAAAATTGCAACTGTAAAATAGCGGTATCAATTTTACTTTATACTTGAAAATAGTGAATTAAGCGGATAATATTTCATCGGAACCAAATATGTGACATAAGTCTCGAAAAATGTGTTTGAAGCTCGTGACTTTTATGAAATTCAATATTTTATTTTATCTATAAAATTCTTATTTATATTTCTTTTTACAAGCAAACTGCTTTTGAGAATTCAATCTTTTATAAAAATTAAAATTTTACTAATATTTGGGGGAGTCGATTAAGCAACTGGTGACCTCATGCGGAACCCCTGTCAAAGTTCCAGGGATTCCTAGAGTTCCACGGAACCCAGGTTGAAGATGTCTGACTTAAAATACCGTTAGGTTATAATTAAAGTTACACTATTCAGAGGTCTATGGAACATGTTCAGTTTGTAGGATTTTGATGAAATTTGGAATATAAGCTAGATGGGGCCACGGGGAAAAGATTTCTGCAATAAAAAAAATTAGTAAACATTCTGACCACCAGGTGGCCTTTATCGAATATTCCTTAAGCAAATCCGAAAAACTCTATATAATCTTGAAGACATAGCCATAAAATCATTCAGCGTGCGTTTGTCATCGTTAATCATGCCCTTACAAAAGATCGAGCTTCACAAGTAAAACTGTTTTAACAGAACGGCAGCAACCAATTAGCTGCTCTGTGTGAATATCGCCCTTTAAAGGATCTGCGAAAAAGTCCCATATCGAGGATTGGTTTGAAGAAGATGATCATGAAATTTGGAGAGACTGGAGATTTTGGTGTGCTGGCCGGAACAGGACGGAAACCGTTTGGGATTGAAACTGTCGAAGAAATCACTACTACTGTGGTTGAAGGAGCATCCAGTTCCATCTATTCTTCAGCAAGTGGTCGATCAGTGTCACGCGAATTGGATATTCCGTGGTCAACAGTACGAAAAATTCTGTGATCCGTTTTAAAATGGTTTTCTTGTAAGATCCAATGTTGCAAACGCTGAAACATCTTGATATCAAACACGCCTTGAATTTGTTTGGTGATTTTTGGTGAGAATGAAAGTTGATGATACGTGGCCTTAGAAAATTCTATGGACAGTGGAGGTACACTTTTATTTAGATTTAGCTGTGAATTGTCAAAATTGTCACATATGGGGTACTTCATCTCCTAATGTTCTGCATCAACATCCACAGCATTCTGTTTACGTGACTGCTTGGTGAGGATTTAATGCTGAGTTCATCCTCGGACCTATTTCCTGAGAAACCCTCACTCCACAATATCCTAAAATATGCTCTGCCACAAGTGCGCACTAGAATGAATTACTTCAACAGCAGGTCTTACTTGCTTTATGGGAACGACAATATTTGCAAACAACTATCTTTATGCAAGATGGAGCAACTCCTTACATTGGTCAAAAATTCAAAGCACTGCTTAGTTCTAACTTTGGCGATAATCGCGTAATATCCAGACATTTTCCCGATGCATGGCTTTCTCAATCACCCGTCTTAAATCCCTGTGATTTCTGGTTGTGGAGATTTCTTAATGACCGTGTTTATAGAGGAGGAATCAAGACTTTACCTGATTTGAAAGCTTGCATTATACACCATGTGGCTGGAATTTCTTATGAGTTGCTTCGCGCTACCATTGAAAACGCTATAATGCACTTTCAACACATTATTGATGTCAATGGAGTACATATTGAGCATATTCTGTAATTGAATAAATTTTAACAATTCTAACATATTTTTTGTCCTTCTTTGGGTACCACATTTCCTCCCAGTGTTCGAAATTTGAGCTATTTTTTATTTCAGAAACCTTTTCCCCATGGTTTATGTAGCATAGTTATATTCCAAGTTTCATCAAAATCCAAAAAGGCAGAAGGGGTTCTACAGGCCTCTGAATAGTGTAACTTTAATTATAACCACCAGATGTAAATAGAAATGTGAAAGAATAATTATCCCTCTTACATTACTTAAAATATGTTAAATTTTCCATATGAACTAAGAAATGCGTGTTAGTTACCTTTTTCCATATAATTTTTCCTTTTAAAAGCACGATATAAATATTAATAAACTTTTATTTGCTTATTAATTTGAAGGGGATAATTCTTTAAATAGTACGTCTTAAATCACAATTGCGTCCTACTCCACTACATTCGCCGTATTTCTCACTAAATATTATAAGGTGTACAATTAAAATGGGTAGACAGGAACATATAGATGATGGAAGGAGATAGAGAATAGTCGGGAGATTAGATGCAGGACAATCACAAGCTCTGGGGGCTACAGCTCTCAATATAATGCACAATGTCGTATGTAATTTAAGGAAACAGATTCATATCGGGAAAATCTTGACATTGTAAATAGAGATCCAGAATGACGAATGAAGATCTTTATTTTGCACTATCCGTGTGACAAGAAACTGCTATAGCTTCACAGATCTCTCGTGAGCTGTATGCGGCCACTAGAATCCGGGTTCCTCAAGTCTACAGGTAACCAAAAGTTACCAGAGAGTAGGCTGTCTTTGTACCACTTACTACAAGACTCAATATAGAGCATTTAGTATGGTATAGACAATATGCGCCTCATACTAGACTGCAGAGGAGCCCCACACTTTTTACAGACGAGTTAGAATTCATCTGGGACACTGAATCTGTCTGTGGACCCATACCTGGGGAGAGTCGGAAACACGATAGCATAACTCCCTTATCCCGAAAAAATATCATTTAATCGGCAGAGGTGCAATGACTTAGGCAAGCATTATGTCGGCATGGCCTTTTGCCCGTGCATGTGCTTAACAAAAGCTCCTGACTTCTGTGAGGTATAGAGAGGAGATCTTAGAGCACTATGTTAGACTTTTCTGGAGCGTATTTGGTTCTAGGGTCCTGTTAATGGACGATACCTATCATCCCCATAGAGCTCAGCTAATCGACGATTACTTGGAAAAATGGGAATATTCGCCGCATGGATTGGCTACCCAGATCTCCTGTCTGAAATGTCTAGATTATGTCTGAAATGCTCTTGGGAGAATAATTTCATTTCACTATCTATCTTCCAAAACCCATTCAGGAGCTAACAATTAGGTTGCTGTAAAAGCGGATTCGACTACCAAAGGGATCCTCAACTGTCTTCTATCTAGTATGACGTCATACTATACGACATTTCCGGTTATGAGAAAGAATCATACCTCGCATTAGAGTCATTTTCAGTTGGAATCACAATATGAATTTTGGACATCCTTGGACTATTAGCCTTACTAATGATCATTAGTATATACTGAATTTTGAATGGTACATCTCTTTCTCTGTATTATAAATGTATATTTATACCAAATCTCATTAAAACCGGTCCGTTAGTTTTCTGAAATTCAACATGATGTGCAAATTCTCTTAATTTTATCTACTAGTGCATTTGTTATTACAGAAAAATGTTCAACAAACACCAAGAATTATTTGCACCCTTGATGTGGAAATTTTGCTTAGGTTAATTATTGTTTATCATTGAAATGTACTGTTAAAATGAGACCAATTGAAATATTTGTTAATATTAGTTGGTCTATTTTAGATACGACTTTCAAATCTTTTCACTTAATTTCTGGATGGGGCATATCCAAAACATGTTTTTTTTCATTCTACTTCTTATTACAATTTCAGAGCATCATGTAATTATTGTGTTCTTTTACTTGCATACACAAAATTTGTGATATCTTTAAGATCTTATTAATTTAAATTTCTAAAGATCCCCCCCCAAAGCCCTTGCGTTATTCTTTGCTTTAGCACATCTGTTTGCTTAATGAGTATCTTTTATATACTTCGTAAAATAAAGAAATTGAATACTACGTTATGTGTGTGAGAAATAGCTATACTTCTCGAAGTTTATTAATGCGAAAGGATGCATTTATTCCTATAAGCATTTTGAAATATTATTACCTTTTAAGCGTGAACTAATGTAATATATGGATATGATTTTATAACTTTTTGAAGGCATAAACTAAATATATAATCCAATGTTTTAAAACAATATTTAAAATTTTCCTAAATTTTGATACACGCAAATAAATCGGTTTTCAAAATATATAAACGCTATGATTTCATCGAGTCATTGAAATGTTTGCAATTTAAATTTTTAACAAAGTTATATCATCAAAGTCAAAGAACATAAATGTCATAATATATATTCATTATAGATATGTTAATTTTGAAAAGAAATCACGTAATGGTTCATGATACTAAGCGATTTTAAAGAGAGTATTTCATAAGAAATTGTAATAAATAAATTATTATATTATTTATCATATCATTTCCAGTTATTTTTTCAGGCGTTAATCTTTTGTCATTTTTTAAGATAGCCATGTGATGATGGTCATATGTTTAATGATGGTGATATTCAAATCTTTTATCTATAAATATCTCACCAGTTGGAATTAATAGGGTTTGTTTCTCGTTAAATGAAACTTTGTATCAAAATCCTCTCGCGATAGCAGGGGAAAAGTAAATGAATAAGTATTCAAGTCAGGTACATTTCTTGTAATTTGACAAAAGCTGAATTACCATACTAGAATTATATTCGGGTAATTTTTATATTAAAATAAATTCAATTCAAACTAACCTCCATTTCAGTACTTTTAATTGAAAAAAATACTTACATAATTAATAGGAAACAGAGACGTTAATGTTAAAAATTGTACAGATTTCAAAATTCTATTAAGAGTCATTTATTTAAAAGAATATTTATAATACTTATACCCTGTCCTTCGTTTATATTGTATAGATTCCACTAATACTTCTGGTTGACTAATCAAAATAATTTATTTTAATATTTTTATGCGACCAACCTCGTTTGGGCACAGTACCTACAAAATGAATTCCGAATTAAGTTTATTGTTACGACCCAGATATCGTAAATCTGTAAGGATAAATTTTAAGTAGCAATCTTCCCTTCTTTTCCAACAATATCTTGCCTGATAAAGTGTGGATAAAACTGATTAAAATATTACTCCTCAATAAAGAACTTCCTCGAATCTCTTGTGTGGACTTAACGACCAATTATAATCTCCAGTTTCTCCCAAACAGCCGAGTTGTTTGTCGGTAAGGTTTGAAAATAAATGCGCTTTTAGAGTGAATTATGAGACTAATAATTGGTTCTTTGTTAATTACTTGCACTAGCTATTGTCGCAAGACTATAAATTATTCCAACAGTGAAATATTGACAAAGAAAAGAAATTGTTAGTTCCTTGAAAGGTAATACGCTGCTTAGTTTATCAGCATTTCGAGCAATTAAACAAGCATTTTTTTGCTTTCTTCTATTTTATTTTTGCTTTCTTCTATTTTATTTTTGCTTTTTAATTCATATATCATTATTAATGTATGTGTTTTTTTACATTATTTTAATGTTAATATTTTTAAGGATTTAAACACTGCTTGTATTTCGTTGAAATGAAAAAAAAATATATAAAATGGTATTTTTCCTGTTTCTTAATACCTTAAGATGCTTAAGCGTAGATGGATATATATATATATATATATATATATATATCTGTGTGTGTGTTATATTTCCTTCCTTAATTTAAAATTTAAGCTAAAAAGAGCTTTACGACATTCAAATGAAAATAATTTTAAATTTTTCTTTAAAAAATGGTATTTAAAGTTTTGAGAAAACATAACCAAGTTACAATTAACAAATTTATGTTTCTGCTTGATATCACTCGAACAATTTTTCAAGTTATAATGAATAAAAAATTAGTTTACTCAAGCACACACACACACACATATATATATATATAAGTATGTATTTATAAATATATGTATATATGTATAAATGTATATATATATGTGTGTATATTTGTATATATATATATGTGTGTATATTTGTATATATATATGCATAAATGTATATATATATATATATATATATATATATATATATGTCTGTTTATATACATATATATGTGCATATATATATATATATATAATTGAAATGGATTTAATGTAAATTTATGTATAAAAAATAATCATTCTGTCATAAACTAAATAACTAATTAGCATATTTCTCTATTATATAACAATAAAATGTTAGAGAAATTGATTTATTAACAAGAAAATTTAACATTAAAGAATTCAATAGAATAAATTTAATACATATTCTCAATTTCCTTATTTAGATATATTTTATTACACGAAGCAGAAAAAAATTATCTCTAAAATTTCATTTTATTTCTGTTATGTGAACAAGGGAGATCTCTTAAATTTCTTTATTTTACATCATAATCTATGAACACTTTAAATAAATAGTTTATTTATATTAGAAACTCATTTTGATTTCGTTACGATACAGTAGGCAAGTGTAAACATTGTAAAGTTAAATTATATATTAAGTATTTTAAATGCATCATGTAAATAATCAAATATTTATCAAAATAGAGTGAAAAAATAATGAAAAAATAAAGCAATACTTAAATCATCTGAAAACTGTTAGTTTTATCATTTTATGAAATAATATATATTTCTTTTTTCACCCTAATTTCTTATTAAAATTTTATGTAAAACGTGGGCAGAACGGAGATTATGTTGAAAATGAAAAAAAATAAAATCTATCAAAAATAATTTGTTTTTCAGTTTTCTTTTCTAAGGACTGAGCGAACAGTCCTTATAAATATTCTAAAGAAACAAAACTCGTTTTCATTGCAAAAATCAGCTTTCATCCCTAATTCTGAATTCGAAATGCCACGTTTTTCAAGTCTTTTGTAAATTTGTTTGTAACTATAGGAAAGGTTTCAGAGAAATATAAAAAACTAGTCTATCATATCGTATTCTTAAGCATTAGAATTTATTTTTAACTTCTTTAACCAATTGGAAAATATTTTCCTTACAGAAACAATAAAAATATTTGAGATCATTGAGTCATTTATAATGGTTAAGCACATTTAGCAGTAAAAGTATTTAAAATTTTATGAGCAAAGAATTATTTCAAAGAAGAATCTCTTTGCTAGATATTTAATGAAAATATATCAATTTCAAACTTTAAATTAATACTCTATAACTATGAATAGCATATAACACAAAATATGTAAAATATATATTTTTTCTTTCATAGCAAAGCGATGTACTCTAAGTATTATACAATTACATTTAAATAAAGAAAATGTGAAATATTCATTTAAAGTTCTTTTATGATGTAAAACAGATATCTTTAAAAATTTAGAAATTTACTCCATAACTTTTAATAGTAGAAAGTAGAAAGAAAAAAAACTCTTTGTTTTTTTTCTAAAGTAACATTTAAAAAGAAACACAGTTTTAGATAGGATTTTTTCCTTCAAGCTGCAAAATCTGCTGTCTATGAAAATATTTATCTGTCTATGAAAATATTTATTTCAATTAATGGAATCTATTTTAATATAAGGCTTCAATCTCTTGTTTTAAAAAAAATGTAGCACATAGGAATGGATATTCTCAGGAATAGGTAAGAAAACTTAATGACACTTTTATCTTTAAGTTAGGCTGTGAAACATGCTTCATATTGACTGTTATATTCCTAGCCTGTATTTGTAAACCTACGTATGTGATATTTCTCAAAATGATAATTTTACACAAAATAAATTTTGTGTTACTCAACTGAAATATTTCAATTCATATTCTATATATATATATATATATAAAATATAGACACGATACGAAAAGACTTTGCATAATTCCGAATACATTACATTACTCAAATTATCAACGGCCGTATATATAAAAATAACGATTAATTTATCAGCAGGCACTATTTAATACAGGATACTTTTTCTATGTCTTCAAGCAAAAAAGTTCAACAATATATCAGACAGAGCTTACACAAGCTTTTCAATTGGTATTTGGCTTTTAAAAACTTTTTTTGTTACTTTTTAAATTGATTTGCATTGTTTTTGTTACAAACAATGATAATCAATACAAACTTACATTTAGTTGAAAACGTTTCTGTTTAATTAAATAATAATGCATTTTAATCAAATTTCTAATATAGGTTTCAAGGAGTGGAATTTGTATTCTATTCTTCAATGTTTTCCTCTCGCATCTGTAATAATTGCATTGATTTACAAATGCTCATTTTACTCATTCATTCCAAGAGAAACACCCAAGGGGTAAAATACGGGCAGATGAGATTTCCAATTTGAAATCAAATCTGTTAAATCGACAACCATCCCCCAAGCAACAGTACTATATTTATTCACTTTCGGAGATGATAGGTTTTAAGATTCACTTCTCTCTCCTTTAACAGAATCGATATTTGTTCAAATCCCCACTTCATAAATTATGCATACTCTATTCTGTAAAATTTTATGGAAAAGCTGTTTTGAAGTTCGTAGATTATAGACATATGGATTAATGCTAATAGGATTCGTAGCCATGCATATCCAAAACAATACGCTTTTAATTTAAAATTTTGAGTAGTGATTTTGCAATGATACAAAACTAAAATTATATAGCACCATTTTTAAAAGAGCAAAACATGCTAGTTTATCAAACATTTATAGCTTATCTTATAATACAAAAATATTTTTCTAAATTTTAAAGATATATTAAATAGTGTAATGTATTTGGACATAATTTGTATGTAATATCTAAAAATGTTCTTTAAGTAATCATGTATCTTTAATATATTATTCAAGTAAACAAACTACAATTTGGAATGCTACAGCAAGCTATAATGGATTCCACTGTAATAAATATTTTTTATGTATTATAGCTTTCTTCTAATCATTAATTTCATTTATTTTTAAAGCGGCTTGAAATCGGTAATGAGCTTACAAAAGAGTATGCATTTGCAATTTTAAATTGGAAATTCAAATTTGTCTTTCAAACCAGTATCATACTTTCTTGTAAAATCATAAGAAATATCGAGTTACAGCTTAATTTTTTTTCTGGCAAATATTATAACTCCCAATTCACTTTTAAGAAGCTATTATCAACACATTTGATTTTAACATAATGCTTGTCAATATTATAGCATTTTATTTGTTCTATATAATGTTTGTTACAAATATAGCATACATATTTGATATGCGGACTTTAGTTTGAAATCGACTATTGTAGTAAGTAAGAATAAATTAGTCTTAAATTACATGAAGCTCTTTAGGATTTGTAACATAATTTAATGAAGTAAAGGGAAAATTTACTGATCAAATAATTCGAAAGGACAGGTTATTCTGACCTCAATAACAATTTGGCATCAGAAAATTACCGGAATAACTATGTTTCCCACATATTTTCGGGGAACAGTTTCAGACAACATATCACTATTAATATCCCCTGTCACATGTTGTTGCGAATAGATTTAGTTCAGTACATCTAATATCGAGTAGAATAAAGTAAAGAATGAACGCAAAAAGGACTACAATAAATTGGTTCCTTTGAAAGCCAAGCAGAAGTCTTCAAAGATGCACAAATGAAATGAATTTTCATTTGGTTTATAACAAAGACAAATTACCTACATTATTGTTTTGGAATGTGATAATAGTAATTTATCTTTTCCAATTGAATAAATACTCTGAAACCGGAGCAATAGAAGATATTTGCTTCGTATTTTAAATGGCTCCAATTCTGAAGACAACTTAGTTCACATATTTCGTATAATATATCTAAATATAAGTGAAAGAACTTCTAAATAAATAAAGGAGATTTATATCAATCAACTGGCTGCAAATTACAAAAAGTTCATATCCAAATTTTTTGTTTTTTAATAAAATAAAAATTATTGGGTACGTTTGTTTCCCCGATTATTTTAATGTTCACTCAGTAATGATCATTCAGAATAGAAAAAAAATAAGATTATATAACTCAATGGTTTATTTGAGACTCCGAAAATTATACACATACAAAACTATTTAAAATGTTAGCACAGAATATAATATTTTAAAAATGTATTTCAGCAGTGATTCTAATTACTTATTTATTTGAGCTGATTAAAAGTCTTTTTTTAAAAACGCGTAATGAAAAACTTTTTCCATTCAAAGGATTGGAAATCATTTAATGATTTGAAATAAATAAGAGTAGTTTATTTTTGTTAAATATCAAGGTTAATTCTTGACAATCTAACAGAAGACTAGAACAAAGTGAAAAAATTTATAAAATTTTGTTACAGAAGGAGTTTTAAAACGAAATAATGTGTGATGTCTGTAAAATGGTATCTCTCATAAAAAGGCATTAAATACAAATACTACTTCCAATAATATAATTTTGAACCAAACGGTTTATGCATCAAATCACTCGATTAAGAGAATTAAGTTCACAATTATCCTATACTGTTCGGAATTTTAAGAGATATTTCAAATTATCTTTAATATATAATTTTTGTTTATATATAAACTCCCAAACAAATTACTCAAAATTGCGTAACTTACTTTTGAATACGATTAGATGTAAATGGATTATCTACAATTAATAATTTAATGAAATATATATGCAGAAAATTTTTGATTCAAATTCATGCTAATTTCACGTGATATGCTAAGAAAACATATTCCATTGCGAACATAAAAAATTCTTAAATATTGAACTGGACTAAGAAAATGTATTTAAAACCCCCTTGATAGAGTAATAAAATAACTAACTTCAAATGAATCCAATCAGTATATCCAAATGGTCCAGGACAATTTAGTATTTAAAACATCAATATTTATTTGTCATATTAAACAATATTGTGTGTAAGAGCATCACTCGTTCCAATAGAACAAAATTGAAAGTGAGGCTAGGTCAAATATTTACAAAAATAACAGCTAATGGATAATTGAAGGGATACATCATTAGAAAGTCACATTAGTAGCATAGAACATAATGATAAAGAACGATCGAGTAAACTTGTAGACATCAGTGTAAGGAAAATTCGAGCACCATAAAACACCCTCAGAGAACTGACGTTAGTTGTGTTTCGAGAACGATGAATGTACTGGTTTTTGAGAGGTCTCCTACTCATCCGAAATTAATTCGTTAGATCCCGTTCGTCGTCATCAAGAAGGAAATCTGTACAAGTGTAGGAAGGAAAATAAGTTTGACAATGGACTAAAGACAACTATCAAATTTCTCCAAAACGAAATAATTTTTATCTTTTTTCTGCTGTGTTCATTTGATAACTGCGATGGTATTAATACCAATACCACAAGTGCAATGGAACTTGCAATTTGTAAATCTGCTAGTTAAGAAATAGGTTCCAATGAGCAGCCTCATGGTTAAGCGAGAAGAGGCAAGTGGTCCATGGCATTTCATCACATGGAAAGAGAAGGGGCAAGCGGCTTATGGAGAGCCAGTACAAATCCAAAAAGTTAACATATTCTGGTGTCTTAAAGAATAGTTCATCATAGATTTTTATACTTTTTTGGGCTTTTATACCCAATAAACATTTAATTCATAACGATATGAACACCCTGAATTCGCAAGCGGTTGAATTTGGGTCGTTATCTCCTAAACTCAAATATCATTTTCTCTTTCATTATAATTGTAGAGTTGTGGGTTTGTGTCCTGATACCACTAAGGATCAGAAGTGTTGTGAGAATGATGCACTTTAAATCTGTCAAGGCTCCAAGTCCTCTCTCTGGAATGGTGTGGAAGCTTAGAATGAGAGGTAACATTTCAGATGTCATCCTCTTCATTCGACAGAAATTCAAATTTTAAACATCCGTCAACAGTAGTCCCCGCGTTGTTTCTAAGTACCACATTAATCTATAATGAACGCCCTTTAAACTAATGTAGCTTAAAGCTTTTTAAATAAAATAAAATATGTGGTGCATCATATTTTTTTTAGAATATATCCAAACTTATTAGTTTTAAGAGTCTTTCATATTGCTTAAAATGAGTTTCTGAATATTTAAAAAAATCTATCTCTTTTTTTTCAAATTATAGAAAGCTTCTTTTGACATTGTCTAAAATTTTAAAAATTTTCATGGACAAAGGCTGTGTTTGTGATGCAAACGAAAGGAATTAAACTTTGTACTTTTTAATACAGATTAATCCTTAAATAAATATTAGTAAGGATTAATAGCTTAATATTAAATTGGTTAATAAATTGTTATAAAAAAAACTCTATTTTCTTAAGTTAGTCCTTACCCCCTGAAAGTTTAATTAAATCACTTTTATGTACTTTACGTTTTTCATAATATATCTCTGATGATATTGAGTTTTTTAAGAAATTAATTATATCTTCGAAACAACGTGAAGGTCTGCGTTGATAAATTTTAATTAAGTAATTTTATAGGTAATACCATGATAAGACCATTCTTGATTTAAAAAAAA
>BMAW01122881.1:0-17629 GCA_019974015.1 Nephila pilipes | reverse complement strand
TTATTTCATTTGAGAAATTGTGTTGGTGAATTTGATGCAATTAACAAATTTTTCAGGCTTTTGAGTGCAGATATGTGCCAATAAAAGATTATCATTTAGTACAATAAGTCAAAGTAAATTAAAATTGTAATTCAAAATATTAATTGTACTTAATGTTCAGAAATTAGATTGGTTAACAAAAAAAATGCAATTACGATTCATAGCAAATAGAACACATTATAGGATACAAACCGACCACTGATAAATAATTCTCTAATATGATGTAAACAAAGTCAAATAATGAGGGATATTGACAAATATCTTAGCAATAAAAAACTCCCTCATGAAAAAAAAAATCTTAAAAGTTTTTAATGTACAATTTATAGTTATGTAGAAAATCAATTAGAATATAGATATATTTACCACGTTATTATTAAAAGTTTACTAAAATTTATATACAAATGAAGTTTGCTGTACATCGAAATTTAGCACGATGTAATTAATAGCTTAAGAAATGTAACAATGTTAAAAATTTCTTTTTCTAATTCAGTACCAGAATGCGATTATTTGTAATGATTGATCTTAATTCAAAAAGTAATATCATGGTTATGTTTCATAAGCTCAGCACGAAAAGGAAATTTAATTATGAAATACATTATGATCATTGAAATCTCTAAATAGCTGTTGTATATAATGAAAATTTTCAAAGCAAACAAAAGAGCAATGAAATTAAGTCAATCATACATTACTAATATTAAAGGTTTCCTAAATAAACACCACATTAATATTACGTTCAAAAAGAAAATATGAGTACAAAAATTATCGTAAATATTTAACGAGCTTTACAGTTGAGGTCAATAGAATACCCCACAGAGTACAATAAATAACAAAAATTCAAAACAAACGCTGAATGAGAATCTTTCCGAAGAAATATCTTCCCATAACAATCACACATATTTAACTGAATACCACATAACAACTGAAAACAAGCAGTCAACTGAATTTCATAAATTTCATTAATCTTAGAATCAAACATCATAACATCCAAGTTCATCGAGAATAAATGTGAATAATAGGCAGCTAAGCCCAGTTACCAAATTTAGATTAAAAGAAAAACATTTTAACTCTCATTGTCTTAGAAATAGACACTGAACCTAATATCAATTTAATGAAAATTATAAGTGAGAAAAAATTGCTCATAACCACTCGAAAAATTAGGCGAAGTATATACAAACAAAAATAATATAGATAGAGAATTACATGAATGATTCAAAGAATAAAACCCTGTAGTTTGAGAAGTCAATGAAACGAATCAAATAAAAAAATCAAAGAATTAGCATAAAGTATAAATTAAAATCAATTTCTTCTCTAAAAAATTTTAATAACACTTTAAGTTAAACATTCTATTTTAATAAATAATCTAAAGCAAAAAAATAAAATCAAATAAAAAATAAAGACTAAGTGAAAATCTAAATTTAAAATTACATTGAATCATTTTACGTTAAAATTAGCTGATTTTTAATTTAATTGAATTTAATTAGTTCATTTATAATGATCTTTTTGCTTTAATTTGATTTATTAAAGGAAAATTAAATGAAAAATAAAATTTAATTTCCACTGATCAGAAATTCAAGATAATACAACAATGGTAGTCCAAAATAAACGCAATATTCTCTTGGGAGGAAAAAAAATACCGTCTAATTTCAAAGATAAAATATGTTACAGAATTCCCTGATCTGCGTATCATGCGATAAAGAAATCGAAGAGGGAAAGAAAAAAAAATTCGACAGAATCCAATTCAATGTTCCCAACAATTCTTGAAAACGATTAAATTAAAAACACTGTAGAACTGCTACAGTCAAGTTTATAGAATAATCTTTGATAAATAAGCAAACATGGAGTTTCAAGAGTAAACAAAATGCAATTTCAGAAAAGTAATTCGTAGTCGGTTTCTTTAGAAGTGTTGAAAAACGTATTGAGTGGGAACCACATAAATCCTCTTCTTGACTTTGGAAGCATTGTAGTGAAACTCAAAAAATTCTTCGTGAATCCAATTAACATGCACATTGAATCATTAGGAATGACAATTAGAAAGCAATTGGTTTGCATTGGATTTCGACATGGTACATGTGTGCGTGTGATAGGTTTTTTCCAATTAATTCCTCTTCATTTATTTAATTTTTAAGCCATCTCACCAGAATATAGTATATTTTCAAAATAAATATAATGATCCAGTGTGATCAACATACATATGATCGAATACGTACTATCATGAACAAATTATAACGTAAGCCTTTCTGTATTAGTATAACTTTTTATCTTTTTTTCGGTACATTTTCTAATTATCAGTCATTTCTAACATTTTAATTATTTTTAATTTCATTTTCATTCTCAATAAACCTATTAAATTATTTAAGTACTCCTTATTCTAGCAATGAATTTGAGGTTGCTCACACGTGTATCTTCTACTTCCTTTTCAATTTCTGTTCATTATTCAAGAACTTAATCACATCACGGTAATTATTCACTTCTAGGAAGTAAAATAAGTAGATACTCGTTTCAGAGTGCAATATTTGTGTTCCTTAAGCAATATTGTTTTTTTCTCTTTTTCAGGGACTCTGAGATAAAACTGTGTCTACATTTTTATGTTATAGTATAAAAATCATATTCATTACTTTCGTACTGATGTAAGAGTTTAAAATAATATAGTTTTTACACTCACAAAATCTCCTCTTGACACAAAACTTTCTCTCTTAACATTACAAAGCAAAAGAAATTAGGAGATTAAAATTCATAAGCATACGTTTCGTTATACTTCAAACTAAGCTTTTGTAACAATAAGAAGGGAATTGTCATAAATAACAAGTTATTTAAATCTGTGAAAATTGAAACACGATAATGAACACAAAATAAACGATCAATTGTTTAATTATCCCAGACTTTATTAAAAAAACACTTTCTCATTAAAGCTATACTCTAAGCTTGAGGAATAAATATTTTATTTCATCATTGATGTTCCACTGAGACAATAATTTATAACTCTTCGATGCTAAAACTAGTGAATAATTAATAGTTATAAGCATTGTAAATCATTATACGAGTGCATTTATTTGCGAAACTTTCCGGAAAAACACCGGGAAAGTTCACAGATATCGGGGATTATAATGGGTCATGAAATAAAAAATACGTAGCTGTTAAGATCTTCATTATAGAGTAAAGTCTTAAAGCTATTTTCTGGAAATAATTAGTAAAGTTTAAACTAGTTAAAATATTGTAAGTTAATGAGTTATATTTTTTCTTTATTAAAACGTATCAATGAAGACTTAAGTTAAATAATTTTTATGGCAGTTAATGTAATTTTCACAAGTGATTAATAGTAAGTGAAAGAGTTATAATTTACATTACTTTTAGCAATATATAATTTTCTGAAGCTGTATATGTGTAATGAATTAAGAATCATGATAAAATACGTCAGGTATTAAATAGATATTCGATCTTGGTATTTAGCATAATTGATTTTAAACACGCTTTTAAATGTTTATTATTTAAAGAAAAAGGAATCATGACAACATATCATTATTTTTAAAGATTTATAGAAAAAAAACATAACACTGTTATATTTATTATAATTTTTATTTAATAAAATTTTAAAAATATATGAAACAATTTCCAAAGTGTACTATTTTAAGAGTAAAAAATTCAGATATGTTACATGAGAAACGGAACTTAAAGATATTATCCTGCAAAATAAGTTTAGAAAATTTAGAGAATGCACTTTATGGTTCACAATCTAGTGTAAACACGCGTTTTTTAAGCGGATTAAAACATAAATATACGGCAAAATTGAACAGAAAGAGTTATCGTAATATGAATCACAATTTTAAAAGAAACAAAAGTTTGAATTCTAAGAATATTCTTTCATTTAATATTTATTTTACTATTTTTCTTCGAAATATTTTGGAACAAAATGCATTATTTGACTAAAATATGAAGTAAATCCATTTGCAGCAGACGTTTTATGATAATTAATTCCTTTTGAATCTATAAAATATATTTTGCATCCCTGGTATCTCTAAATGTCATTAGCATAAGATAATATCTAATAAATAAATTACATTGTGGAACTAGAAAAACTGAGATTTAAATAACTTAAAAAAAATTAAGATTATTCCCCACAGATTAAGAACAAATCATTAGTATATTGTAATAATCGAAAGCACGTCTGAATAAGTGATAAAAATTTTGAGAAAAGTAATAAAAAATTTTCGATCCATTTTATAAATGTAATATAATAACTACGCAGAAAACTTTTAAAAGATATTGCTTTATTTTTAATATTCAAATACTTTTGGTTCTTTTAAGCAAATATGAGTATTGAGAAATGCAATAGAAGAATGAAAACATACGAATGTTTCCTTTCATATTTTATAAGAAGCGCAAAAATGCGAAAATTTTACAATATTTTGCTTACAGCAGGCAAATTTCTTCTTGCATAATATGGCATTCGTTCATATTTTGTCTTTTAAGAAAAAGGTCAATCTTTCATATCATCCTTCGAGTTTGGGATATGAAATGTTTCAAATGTTTCATTCCTTATTGGTTAAGATATATCCATTTTGAAAATGCGATTTTTTCCCCATGCTTTCTGGTTTTTAATATATGCTGCTTCTTTATTGCATTTTTGATGTTGAACTTTGGAGATGTGACATAAATGATATTATTGAATTCTCGTTTTCAGCTAAAATTCATATTTTTCTAACTTCAACGTGAAATAAATTTAAATTAATTTTCTTATTTACTTAAATATTTCATTAAATGGAATAGAGTATTCTATACATAGAAAATTATTACGTGCTTCAATTAAGAATTTTGTTTTCAAAACTTTACATATTTGTTTGAAATAACGGAATAGTAAGGCTTAGTTATAATGTAAAAGTTTCTCCGTTATGTTAATATTGAAATTTGAAAAGAACGAAAACAACTTTATAAGATATTGTATATAACAGGAGTGGGTAAGTATGAGGTGAATATGAGCAGCGTTTCTGATATTTCACTTGTTATAAAGACTCACCTCGTAGTTACGGGGTAGTTATTATGCATATAAATTTATTTTAATTTAGTTAATATGATTGCAAAATTCTATTCAAGTATTTCGCAAAGCATTTATAAGTAAAAATATAAATTAGAGGTTGAAAATACATTATAATTATTTCGAAATTTTGATAAATTTAGAATTTACAGATTGTAAGATATCTTCATTAGGGAAAATTATTACTAACAAAGTATTAAGCAGTTTTTTAACACTAGAATTATAGTATTTCTGGTATATCTAGAACTACCGCGGTGGTCAAAGCTGACCCATAGACTTCAATCATGTTATTCTTAATTTTTATGATATTATAGACAGAAAATACAAAGTTCTTCATGATGAATATAAGAACTTTAAATTAATGATTTATTAAATTTAACTTCTAGACAATTATATAATATGAAATTTTTCAGACTATCCAGATTATTAAATATCAAGAAATTATCTTTAAAAAAATAAATTTCTAATTTCAGAATACATAATTTAAGATTTTGGCAGGTTGTATAAAATGGCTTTTAAATAACACATATTTTAATTAATTTAAATCTCTTAATGTTCCTATAGATTAATGAGATTTAAAATCATAATAAAAAATAAATATGCATGACATTTTACTTACATTATAATAATTTTTCTCGAAATATCACACAGAATGCTGTATTCTTTTTTTTTTGCTGTACATATTCCACATATAAATTTTGAACAAATTTTTTTTAAAATATTTTAAATAGGTCGTCGACCAGAAGAAGCTGAACACTGTCGATGTATTTTCCATATAGTTCCATCATCCGCTTCTTCCAAATCACTTTGGAGGGGTAATTGCTTTTCTTTAATTTTTATTTTTCTCTTAACACTTTTATAATTCATTGTTGTTTTATAATTCTTGAACTGCATTTACTTGGAATATTTTCATTTAGCTCACTGTCGTTTGAACTGGATTCTGACGATGAAACTACATGAGCATTTTCCACAGTGTTTTTTTCGTCATTTATAACAAAATTTTCATTATCGAACTAAGATATATTTTTATCGAAAGAATCATTTTCTGGAAGTTCATTTAGCAATTTAAAAATTTCTTCTTTCGAAAAACCTCTTTTGCTGGGTGCCATCTCAAAACGTGTGCAAAACTGGAATGCCACTAATTCATTTCCTTCTGTTCAGTCTACAACAGAGAAAATATCTTTTTTACTTAGTTGCTTGCCTATAACAGAGATACGAACATTTTGCAATATTCCAATACATGATACAATAGCTTTCAATCACAAAAAGCTCACATATTTGCCTAACAGGTACATACCGGAAGTGTGGACGCACCCTATTCTCCCTCTCACCCTTTTGAAAAATACAAGTGCAATACATCTCCTTATACAATTACTTTGTAACTGAAAAATGTAGAGTTAAAATAAAAGAAATGACATTTATCTTATTCGGGTTAACTATGACCTCCAATGGTAGTTCTAGGTATACAGACATATAAATAAAAATATATTCCTTGGAAATTAACAAAATGCGTTTTAAGACATTATATTGAATATTTAGTAAAAGTCAAAAAATTAGAAAGCATAATTTTAAAATGCAACTGTAAAACGAGCAAAAATTCAGGTCTTGGGTCTCAGAAGAACCCCCCCTCTTCCATCCCCGCCTCAGTAATTCTAGTGTTAAATTGAATAAGTATTCTTGTTTAACAATTGTTCCCCACTAAAATTAATTCTGGAAAATATTTGTTTTATTCTGAGCTACTTATTTCATATCGCAAAAGACCGAAATAACAATTTAATTTTCTTATATGTTCATAATAATATTTTAATATACTCTTGATGAAAGTCCCGTTATATACACTCGTATTTATTACATGAGCAATCGACCTGTGTTCCCCAATTTTTGTTAGCGGTCATCCTGAAGAATAACTGAGTCCATCACTTAAATGATTATAACTTTTATTATTACCTTTCCAATCTAGCTATTGATGGTGATATGCTAAAACTCATTGACTTGGTTTCTTATTATGTTATTCTTCTTTTGTAAGTAGTCTGTTAGAACACTCTAGTAGATTCAAAATTATGCCGAACTGCTTCACTGCTGCCATTCAAAGTGTCCCAAATTTATTGAATCTATAAATAGTGACAAATGATCATTTTCAGAAATCTCAGATATGCCTCAGAAGAAAAGAAATTGAAGATAAATATTAGATAACTTTTAATAATGAAAATGATAGTAAAGTTTATATATATATATATCCTTTTCTTCGCGGGTATTAAAGATTAAATAAAAAAATATAGCCAACATTTTTCATAAAGAAAAACAGTTACGAATATTTCAAAATCCAAATACAGCAGAATATTGGAACATTCTATGAGAAAAGGTAGGGAAAAAATGTATCTCAATTAAATTAAATATCCTCTTGAATCGGTTTCTTTTTAATGTAATCTGACTTTCAGTGTTGCAGTGAAATAAACACACAATTTTTGATTTGAATGATATTTAATAAATTGATTAGATTTTGTCTGTTTTATAAGAAAGGCATCCACAATCTAGTGGTTATAATACATTGAAATCGGGATTTATACATATCAGAATTACATAATTTCATAAATATTTTCGACTATTATATAATCTCTTAAAATAATAGAAATATGTTCTCTTTGTATACTTTTTTTTGTTTAGATGATTTGGCAAACTGGTACCAGTTGCCTGTGAAACGTTTTGAGTAACAGCAGTTAAAGGTTATCCAGATGGAACAGAGTTTCCGATTAAATATGTTCATTTTAATAGAATTTGTAATCATTATAATTATGAAGATTTATGGATAACTTAAAATTCAACTAATAGAGGAAAATATATACATAGGTATTATAACTAGTGCGGACAATACACCAATAATTTTATAATTTCTATCTATTATTTGTTGATTGATATGATGTCGAATTTTTATAGATAAATTCCATTAATTATTCGAAATTGAAGATGAAATCCAAGAACTTAGGTAAAATAAAATAAGTTATTTGTGTTAAGTTAAATGTAATATTTTATATAAATGCAATGGTTTTGAAAGAAACAAATGTACTGGGAGGATGAAAAAATATTTTTGAAGCGATTTACTTAAAAGAAAATAAAAAGCCATCCATCCAATTTATTTAAATACTTTTACCAAGTCATGACTCAAAAGATTTAAATTTACAGACAGTTAATATAAATCTTTTATGCTATGAATCGGTAAGAATATACTTTTTCTGACTTTTTGTACATTAGGTAATTTGAATTGAAATACATATTGGGATCCACACTGTAATTATAGTTTTAAATGAATAATTGCTTTGTTCGTGAAAAAATGACTCAAAAGAAAAGCTTTGTTGCTGTTGTTTTTATATTAAAGTAAATCAGACAAATTGAATTTATGCTATTAGCAGAAATAAAATGGTTTTATTTTATTTATTTATTTTGAAAAAAAGAATTTTATTCAATATGTTATTACTACTTTAACCAAAGTTTTTTTTTTTCTTACTTAATTTTTAAGTGTCGTTTAATTCTTTTTTATTTCCAGCCCGTAAGTGGGAAACAGTAAGAAACTTTTTATAAAGAAATATATGATCCTTAAATATAACTTTATACATTATACTTTGATTTTAATAAAAATTCGTTATATTTTTCATTCAAATACATTTACAAAAAATGATAAAAAGAAATGTAGTTCAGAGGCTGCAAAATGCGATTTTGTACAAGTTTGACTACCGTTCTTCATTAATTAATTCTGTCGCCATATTTCCGCTTAATTAATCAATCAGCTCTTACTAGTCTTCATTTAAGGATACGTAACTGCAAGATAATTTTTTTTATAAATCACTGAATAATAGATAAGATTGCTTTCTCTTCAATACCATTTAATTCACCTATCCTGGATTATGATTTAAAAATGAAGTCTTAGCTCTCCACATCACTCGTTCTGATTCAAGCAATTCCCACTAACAATAGCGTCATATGTTAGTGTTTAGACAAAGAATGATTTAAATCCAAAAGATTAATTATAATTCATCAATTCAATAAACTACTTTGTACTAGCCTACCGTTATCTTCTGTCTCCCTTCATTTTCATAACAATTTTATTGTATTTATATATAACTTCTCTAATTCAATTCACTGCATTTCCAACTTCATCTAATAATCACGTTTCATTTGGGTTTGGAAAAAATTATACTTGGTGAAGAGAAAATCGCGAATAGCCCAATGTCACAAAAGTAGATCTTTTGTGAAATGAAAACGAAACAGAAGAGTATAAAGAAACTAAATGTAGGGAAAGAGGTGAAAAAGTACAACCGAAAACAAATCGTTTTCAAATCATGAGGTAATTTGCGATGCACGAAGGAAAATCCCCAATGATTCCAGCCCAAAGAATAAGCAATTAGTTCTAACCTCTTTACTTGCGTGAGATCTGTGAAGGGCTTTGAGATCACACGACTTACGAATGTAAATTAGGGTGTTTCAATTCATCATGAAATGTACCAGATAATCATTTTTTTCTTACTGTTTCTGAATGAGAGGCTTTCTGAATTTTCTTTTTACCTTATTGAAGAATATTTCCTTTTGAATTACAGATTATTTTAACATATTATAAATCTTATTCCCACCTTAAGTTAAAATAACTTTTAAAATTGTTATAATAATATCACAACAAAACTATTGTAAAGATGTAAAATATTTTTTTTTTTTTTTGAAATTCCTTTATTACAATTTAAAGGTTGTTCACCTCATATTTAATACCTTTTAAAAAAGTTTTTGTCAAATACTAGCATCATCATCATGCATTCATTAAATGAAACAAAAGTATTATTGCGATGACATCGAAAATATCAGTACTAATACAATATATTAAAATCTCAGAAATAGGTTTTAATAAATTTATGAAAAATAATAACTTATATAGTTTTCATATTTTAAATGACTTTTAGAAATTTATACCATAATTAATTTGCCTCCAGCAACTGCGAAATTTATAGAAAATTAGGAAAAATATGTAATTTATTTGCAACCAAACTTTTGATACTTAGGATGTAATTGTATATATCATTCCAAGAAAATTAAATAATGAAATGAAATTTATTTGAACATTGAAATTTTTCATTTTATCCAAAGTTTTACTATCAATAATTTATAATTTGATATCTAAATACTTAGATGTTAATTTATTATTATTACTAATTTGAAATTAATTTAAACAAGAGTGATATAGAGATGAATTAGGTTTTATTTCAGCATTACAGTTATATTGAAGTATAATAAAATGATCTGCATACCTAAGTAAAATAAAATTTCTTTTACTTATATGGTTCTGTTGTTAAAAAGGTGTACATAAATATTAGTTCTATTGTTACCTATTGATGATCCTTAAAGTATACATTTAATTTGCTTATACTTTTTTTTATCTTTGAGTTTAGTTTAATTTTCTTTAAGAATTAAACTTATTAAATAATTATTTTTTTTTATAAGAAATAAGTTTATTCATATTATAATTCTTAAAAATGATAAAAAGGTACTCTAACCAAATAATCCATACCTATCGAATTTAGCAGATCTTCAAAATTATAGCTATGTAACATAAAACTCTTTATTTTAATATATATAGTAGTTACATACTATTTTTAAATATAGTAAAGTCATATTAAAATTATTAATAATTTCTTGTAAAATAGTTTGTAAAAATTTACCTCCTTTTTCTGCATATAAATTAAGACCATTATATAATGCCCGTACGAAATTTAATAGGAACTTTATGAAATTCAAGTGTTGAAAATTACACTACAGGCCATTTAAACTGCAACTACATGAATTTGCACAAATGTAAAAGTTATTTATTGTACATAAACAGCATGTCATGAAGACATAATAATTAAATTTGCAAGCAGTTTGGGGGGTTATAGGGGTACAAAATTCGTAGAAACAGCGGTCATCCCTAGCAGATGAAACGGCCCTTGCCCGACTAGGCATGAAGTGGAACTAGGATTAGATGATAAAAACGGTCATCTCATTCAATGCTATTTCAAGTCTATGTCACACTTCAACAACGGTTTTGAATGAAAATCGATGGCGGCGTAGTCACTCAGTCTCCTGTGACCAGATGTTTTTAATGGGTGGCAAATCTGAAGACCTTGCTGGCCAGGGCAATTATGGAATACCCTGTGTATCGAGGAACGTCAGAAGAAGACGTGCAACATGTGGTCTTGTATTATCTTGATGGAAAATGGTGTCTGGCAGGCGTCGTAGGTACTGCATAACCACTGGACGTGAGATGTCAGAAATGTATTGATCTGCGTTCAAATTACCCTCGATCCGAACTACAGATGTGCGTGTCGTGTACCCAATGGCTGTCTAAACCCTCACACCAGATGCAGGGCCTTTATGCAGATATCGAATGCAACAGACCACGAGTAGTCTCCTCAGAGACTCTAGACATGTGTATGACTATCAGAAAACTGCATGCAAAACCAGGACTCACTTGAAAAGATAATATGGTGCCACTCCTGTATCAAGTTTTGTCGATCGGGTTACCAGAGTCGCCTCCTCTCTCTATAGTGCATTGTCAGTGGAAGCCGAGTTAATGGTTACCGTGCTGAAAATCCATTCTGCAGCAAACATCATCTCACAATACGAGAGGAAACTGCGCGTGCTACAAACATGCCCATTTCGTTCACTAATGGTCCATAATATGGTTGTGCGGTTTTGCAGAGCTAACCTCCCACTATGACTATACTGTCAGGCGTTAGTCATGGGAGGCTGTGGAGATCTTAATGCCGTTCAGTATAACCCTCAGCAACCCATTGATTACATATTCGATTCGCATGAAAGTGGCTGGATTTTCACCAGTGCGACAGACATATCACGGAACAATAATCCACACTCTCAATAAGTAATGATCCTACCTCAGTCGAATTCCGACATTTGCTTTTAAGCATTTCTTCTTATTAGAGGCACAGCAAGATATTATGAGTAAACACCGACTTTACTCAGTGCTTTCAGAATGAAAAACCCACTACGCAACTTTTCTTGAATGCAGTGCTCCAGATATCGTTTTTCCCTGCGTCGTCTAAATGATATTAAATATTAATCATTTTCATGTCCAAACCCCTTCTTCCTTTCATTGGATTTTGACGTGCTTCAGATCATTTCCTTCTGGTATTGTTAATGGCCAGCAGTGTATATAGATATCCTCTATGATTAATTTGAGAACCTATTTTGTAAGAAAGAGCAATTTTTCTATTATTAATTTTTTTTTTCGGTATTACCAATTTTAGTAAAAAGCTTTATATTTTCCCTAGAATTTTAACAATCATTTATAAGTAGAAACAGGTACAAAGGATTGCATTTTTGTTAGGTACTTTATCGACGTATACAATAACAAAATTATTGTCGAGTTTCAAAAACTACTTCGTGATTTTATTGTAAAACGAGTGCTATTTTTAAATTTCTACTATTAGTCCACACTCTCTCTATATATATCTTGTTCAAATTTTCAATCGCTAATAAAATACTTTTTATTCCTCCCCTCAAGTTCAAATACATTTTTTAAACTAGTAGTAGATGACACTCGATATTAATACAGTTTTTCAATTATTAATTAATTGAATTAAATTTAATTGCTGAAAAGGCAATTTAGCCCAACCACTTGGTGCGATTTCAAAAATTGCCAAGCTTGGCAATTTGTTGTTTTTTTTTTTTTTTTGGCTGAATGTCCACGAAGCAAACCAGGGTAGCCACATTTGGCAAAATACCGACAAATAACTTAATAAAAAGTGACTAAAACAAAAAAAAAATCTTGACCTAAGAAGGAATTGAATTGAATGTTTTTTATATTACTGGTTTATCTTAAAATTCATGTGACTATTTTTGTTGTTGTTAAAACAGTACTTGTACTCTTTGAAAGTGTCTATAGATGAGGCATATTTAATAGCCAAATTAGTAATAAATTATAAATTTATCGAAATATATATATATATATATATATACATAAACTCTTAATTACAATTTAATAATTTTTAAATCCCTAATAATAACACAAATATATGTTGGTGTTCTTCATATTTAAATCTTTATGACCTTATTATTATCTTTATGACCTGATAGTTATAAGTAGAAGTATTCAATGTAACAATATTAATATTAAATTTAAAAATGAGCGGCCTCATTTTTTCTATATTTATAAACCTTTTTATTTGCACTATTTTAAAGGACAGGAATATTTTAAATTTTTTTATAAAGATTATTAAAATTAATCTTAAAAAAATTCCCTTCCTACATTTAGTAGTGCAATATTCAATTATTTGATGTTGTGTATCATTCTTTGATAGTCTTACTTTTACAATGAAATCCAGAAATTTAAAGAATAAATAACGTTTTCAGAGAATATTCAAAGAAGCGTCTCTCGTAAAACTTCTTAATACTTACAAATAATAGCTGTTGTTAGAAATTGCCATAAATAAATAAATAGCCCAGTAAGGGGAAATGTAGGATGAAGTAAAATGGAGTACAATAAATCATCTTCTTTGAGTTGGGAAGGATTGTTTCCGTTGATGCATAACATGAAGTTGACCTTCAATTGGCTCGTTATATTGATGAATGACACTGTACGATTAGTAAGAAAAAGCAACTAGGCTATTTTCCTGTTCATTTTCTCTTGTATTGGTCTTTCAGAGAATATACTTTTAAAACAGCGTTTCTTAAGCTTTGGGTGTACATTCCAAATGGGGTCACGAAGAAAAATGTTGAGGTCGCGAAAGTATAATTTCGGTACACAAATGTGAATAAAAAAATTTAGTCGCAAAATGCTCTTTATTTTTACTTAACATATCACATTTTCAAAAAGTTATTTTAGATTCAAAAACCATTTTTGATTGAAATCAACAATATTAATCCTCTCCCATACATACAGCTCAAGAGGAGCTTGTTGAGTTATCCAGTCCCTTGAATTTAAAACTCGAGTTTTCACAAAAAAAACCTTGAATGAATCCCAGGTTTCAGGTAGAAGTGAAATTCTCACAATTCCAGAAATAGCATTTTACTTTCTTGTGCATTTAACGTCACATATTTAAGTGAAATGACTTATGAGGCCGTTGTAAACCGATTTTTATAATCGTGAATTCCCTGCTGGCATTGTTTCCGTCGAGTCGTGTGTTTAGGCTCCGATTCCACTAACCGCTGTATTCACCGTTATCTGAACCGGACTATTTAACCTTGAATTGAGAAACCGAAGTTAACAAAAAGTAAACCACTGGTTTAAACTTCAATTCACCATTCTCTAGTTTTCGTTTTCTAGTTTTCTCTAGTTTTTAAGTTTCTTTTTCTCAGTTCGAAAAGGAACTAGTGCTGACTTCAACACAGCCGCACTTGAAAGTAATTGAAAATAAAGAAAGTAATGAGGTAAGTTACACGAAAAAAAATGAGATAATTTTCAAAATATCACGCCACTTCAATAATATTGAAGGAGTGGTGAATCCAAGAACATCACAACAAATCTGTCAGAGTTAATTGAATCTAAAAAAGAAATTGGTAAACAAAGCAGCACTATTCTCAAGCTAATTATATCAAGATATGTGCCTGCCTTAAGACGACTGTTTCCCAAAAAAAAAGAATATATATATATATATATATATTTGTGGAAAAAAATATATATTTGTGTGTTTTTAGTAACAATGATCCATAAAATTGTAGATTAAAAAGTCATTTTATGAATTTTTTTAAAATTTATTTTTCAAGTTTTGACCACAATTGTTTGAAATTTAGTAATAATTGGCATTTCCTCTTAAATTCATATAAAAAATTCTAATTAATATATTCCCTATTTGTTTCAAAAATAATATTTAATACATATATATCTGTGTTTTCATGCAGAACAATACAGTTATCTCATAAACGTATTGAGTTATACCAAAACTTATAAACGCAACATGATTTTACATAAAAACATAACTTTTAAAATAAAAACAGCTCCAAAATCAATAGTTATATACTTAAAAGCTATGTCTGAAGTTCACAGTATGCCTGAAGATACGCAAAAAATTGTTGTAAAATTTCATTTGAATATATGAAATACTTTTTAAGAAATGAGATCTTTCGTAATAAAAAAATTAAATTCTCAGTTTTCCAGAAAATGGAAATCTATAAATAAAAATTAAGTGAAGAAATAGTTGCTAGGTACACCAATAATTATAATAAATAAATAAGTAAAACTAAATTCTATATTTAAAGAGCAATTTGTACATTCTTCTTGAGCTGTTTCTTCATATTTAAACCATGAGAATCGTTTAAATATGAAGAAACAGCTGTATATATACATTGTTTACATTTCTAAGGCTTAGTTTCGGTCTTGAAAATTTCACTTCCGTTTTAAAATCTGGGCTACAAATTTGTTTCTAGCTTCCATAGAAACAAATGCCAACTATTTTTGAAATTGTAAATATGAAGGCTTTAATAAAAAGTAACAAAGAAACTTTCGATACTTTTCACTAAAACTACGATTTTTGGCTAGGCACATACCTCAAATAGACAAAAGCAAAATAATTATGAATTCTAGCTTTCGGATTAGCATTGCATTTCTTCAATAAAATTTAAATACATTTATGAATTAAAAGAAAATTAAATAATAATAAGATTTACATACCTCTTTGCGTTATTCTCTGTAGACTGGTAGGTAAATGAAGTCAGGTAAGATGGATGCAATGACTTTACTCACTCTAGGGATCACTCGACATCAAGTCAGTTGACTGACATCGAACAAGTCAGCAATCACTAATTGCATGCATGCAATAGCGTAAATTCTCAAAGCAATGGCAACCTGTTCGACAGGAATTAAAGCATTGTTTAATGTGGTCTTGTTCCCTAATTTACCTTGAATTAGAAGAGTCAATTCCACAAAACGCATTCTTTTGTTAATCAGAATCTTTGCTGAAATTCGAAATGTCGTCCAATTTAAAATATGTAAAGCTTAATTAATAATTTGAAATTTTACCAAAAATTATAACATTAGGAGGAAAACTTTTATTTGCGATTTCACCCATATTTAGCAGTAGCAACGCAAAATCTCCGGCCCATGCGACAGTTCCTTTCGCTTCTCCTCCGTCTCCAGTGAACGTCCTACGCTAAGGAGTGCCGTCCCGAAATGGTTAAGGGAGAAATTTACCACATAAATATTCAAAAATATACCTGTATATGCATATAACAATATAACAAGTACACATGATCCATGTATGCAAAACACACAAAAACATACATCTATTATAAACTAATCTTAATCATTATTTAAGTTTATTGAAAATATTTTGGATAATTTTCTTCAATCCAACTCAAATGAAATACTCTTTATAATTAATATTCTAGTTAATTGTAACGTACTAAATTATCGTTTCTGATAATATAATTAAAAATAATTTTTCTATATATAGAATAGTACAACCAGCTACTCTAGAAAGATACCTCATTAATATGAAATTTTAAACTACATCTCTTGTCATGAATGTTGCAAGTAATTCTGCTGCTTATGATTTTTAATTTTATGCCTAAATTTTCTTTTTCATACTTATATTATTATTAGTTTAAATAAAATTTAAATATATAGGATAAACAGATAAATCAGGTTCTTCTTCAGAAGGTTCAATGAAATTCAAAACAAGTAGATTAACGATATATCTATACAAATAAAATTATCTCTATCAATGTCATTGTGTTAATTAAATGTAAATATATATTAGCAAAATATTAATAATAGCAATTAACTTTGAAAATCCCTAGTTTGCTTTAATTCTTTCATTTTTATAATGAACATAATTTTCTGTATGTGATTTAAATTTAACATGAACAATAACTTCTTCATATTATATAATCCTTATAAATAATTAACGATACTTTAAGTAGATCATCTATTTCTAACGAATTAAAGTCATAAATAATAACTTTAATTACCAAATATATTCATATTCTTTTATTTTCTTAATAATACCTAAATTAATTTTAATGATAGCTGTTTTAATTAATGGCAAATAGTTTCTTGTAAAAGTAGTAACAGATAATAATTATTAATAGTATCTTGAAAAATTTTTTGTAATAATATTTTGTAACATAGGTATTACAACAATTGGAGGTAGGTCTAAACGTAATACTGCCTTTATTAAATTTTGGAGTAATAAAGATTTGAAGAGATTTAATTTAATATAATTTGTTAGACTACTTTTTAAATGGAGCTATAAATCTGTTATTAATTTTGCTATCACTAAATTTTTTTTTCTAAATAATCATTATTCCTTTCTATATGTTTATTAATAAATTGTAATAATAACACATCAATCAATAACTCCCGAGACTAACCCAGAGATGCCGCTCGTAGTAAACCAGTAACCAAGTCTTTCTAGAGTACTAACCTTTGCTTGAAACGTGTCATAATTTTAAGTCGATCGGACCAGAAACAGCTGAGTTATCGAGGTTGGAGTAAAGTCGTTTTGTAGTTTGTTTAAAAAATGGAAAAAACCGAGTTTCGTGTTCTGATAAAACATTGTTTTTTAATGGGTAAAAACACCGTGCAAG
>BMAW01122873.1:1212270-1244204 GCA_019974015.1 Nephila pilipes | reverse complement strand
ATATATATATATATATATATATATATATATATATATAATATTAATGAGGAAATATTTTTATGTTTGGAAAGCCACAATTAGAGTTTGAATTCTATTCTTCCTATAACATCCCGCGAAGACTGCTTTTAAAGCATCAAGGAAACAGTATTTAGTGATCACTGGGCTATAGAGGTTCCAGAATGGGAAAAAAGAATTACATTGTCTAAATCCGGTTATGTAATAAGGCACAATGTAGTCAGAAAAGGAAATCAAAAGTTTCAGATATATATATTTTATAAATATTTTCTATGAATAAATTAGTTTTGATTACTAGGGAAATAACTCCCCCCCCCCGGGAGATTTAAAAAAAAGTCTACTATATTTGGAACATTTCACTAGAGTTATAATAGGAAAAGAAACAAGGAAACTAATTTTTTTCGCCAACATGAGCAGGACTTTTTTATAAATATGTAAATAATTAAATTAAAATATGTAACTAAACTTTATTGACTGTTGTAACTTTGTATTATACAAGGTTATATTTCAATTGATTCATCTGATTCCAAAGTAGCATATTTTTAAAAATAAACGACACAGAAGGATAAGTAATGCTTGAATACAAAAGAAAACAATAAAAGTCTTATATTGTGCGAAAAACACATAGCCCTCGTGTGTTCTTTGCGATGCTATTTCTCGAAAGCTGTTTTAGAGAGCTTTCATGATCCTAGAAGAGTATCAGATGACTTGATGTTACACAGCTGGCCACCTACGTCACCTGATATGGCCCCATGCAATTGCTTCCTTTGAAGGCTTGTAAAAGATGTATATGCACCAGCCATTATCCACTAATTTTTGGGAACTTAAATAAGGGAATTCTGCTACTGTACAATCAATTACCGCTGACAATTTACAATGTATTTGGTAGGAATTTACAAATTTTCACATTCGTCATATTATATTTTAATTAAATCTAGCTAATGAATTCATTAGCATTTTTAAAAAAAAATTTGAAGTAAAAATACTGTAAAAATAAGTAATAAATTGATCTATCCCTAACTATCTAAATAACAATTATGAATTAAAAAAAAAATAAGATTCAACTGCAGAATAAAATTTCATGAAACATAATTTTTTCGTCTTGTTACACTAAATTTCTTAAAATGTATTTTGAAATTATGTTTCATCAATCAGAAGTTTTGTTTATCGCAATGATTACTTTTTCTCCTTAACTACCCTGATACTTAGTAATTAAAACCAACAAATGGAAAGTACGTAACTTAATAAAGTTGTAACAGTTCTTCTAATGTTTGTTTGCAACTATGATTAATACAAGAGAAAATTTTATTCATTCATAATTCATTGTATCAACTAACCTCTATTCAACAAATCCCTTTAAAAAAAAGAACAAAAAAAAACCCGATTATACTAGACATTACCGAAAATCAAACAAAGTCCCTCAGTTCCTCTTTTCCGATCAGTAAGCATTGTAATCGAAATCCGGTAATTACACTACGAATCCAGATTAACAAATGGAAAAGATTTCATCTGTATTCTTCGACAGGAGTCCTCTTAAAAACATTATGTGGCTAAAGTGGGGCTCAATTATTCATCGGTAGGATTTGGTACAAAAGGAGAAGTCTGAGGAAGACACAGCGGAACAGATATTTTCTGAGGTCCAAAGAACTCAAACAACCGGGAGAAGAGTTGCCATAGCAACTGCATCCATTTATCTCGCAGCTCCTTTCTGGTTTTTCATCCGCGACCGAAAATTACCATGGAGATGATGGATGCAGTGCCAGGACCATAGCATCGTCAATGACAGAGGAAGTGTGACTTCACTATTAAAGGGACCCGACCGCTTGGAAGGAAGTTCGCGATCTACAGTATTTTCTTTTCAGAAAAAAAGGATTTTCTTAAAAAAATGAAAAAGAGGGTGATCTTGATATGGGACGAAATTTTGATACAAGTTAACTGCTGATCAACGGTCAACAGGCAAACTGTTTATCTTGTTTGTAAAAAAAGGTAGAAATGTCAAAATTTAAAAAAGGAAGAAACTATTTGTATTTTTTCCACAAATAATTATAGATAAAGGGATTGTAGGACGGAATATATTTTTAAAAATTAGTTTATTTGTTATAAAAATCTAATTACAGTTACATTGGTGCGTTTTGATGATGGAAATCGAATAATAATTGAATTGTGAGATATGAACACTCATTTAGTATTTGCTAAATTTATAAACATTGCTATGCCGTGATCTTAAGATCCAATGTTGCATTTAATGAAAGGCTACCCATTGTTATAACGGATACTAACCTACAATTTTGTGAATTCCTGCAAATTTCCCTTACACTTTCTCCCTCATAAAATATTGGTTGTGTTGGACTTTTGGGCCTCACTTATTATGGGGCACATTACGTCAGTTACGAGGTAAAAATATCTATTTAACTGAATACAACAATTGTAACTCTAACTCTGGATAAAACACAGAGTAAACAGTTCTAAAAAACGCCTCACACAAGGAAAGTCAGAGAACCATTTTTTTTTCAAACTTATACTACTTCAGTACCTATTATTCTTAAAGTACACATTTGAGCAATCAACTTTTAATTAATGTTTATTGCTACCCATTATTCTTCAAAATACTCATTGGTAGACATAGATATCAACCTACATAGTTGGCCACTTAAAATGCAACACTCTGATCAAATTTACATTTAGCTTAAATATATTCATTTTTATAACTTATTGATTGCTTTAATTTTAATTACGTGTAGCTGATATAATTTTCAATTTAATAATTTATCGTTTGCTTTAATTTTAATTACATTTAGCTTGAATACATTCAATTTAGTAATTTTTCGTTTGCTTCAATTTTAATATCGGAAAAGTTTACTATTGTGCACTTCTCGATATTTCATCGTTTACTTAAATTCTTATATTTAATTAAGTAATTTAATAATAATAAAAAACAGCTCATTGTCGGTGGCTAAATTTGTCACTTGCAAATCTTTGCATATAACTTTTTTTGTATTTTTATTTCTTTAGTTATAAAACTGTGATATGCAAAAATATAATTACTTTTATTATGATGTAGAAAACTAACCAAACAATGAGTATCGTGAGCCAATGAGTAACTAATCAATGAGCTGAAGTGAACCATACAATGAGTAGCTTGAGGTGACCATAATTGGTGACCTCAAGTTTAATATCAGTGCAGCAGCAGCATTGGAGAATGAAGCACTAATTCAAACATTTCAGCAATTTTTTTTGTGACAAATAATAAAGTAAATAAAACCTTCATCAATGCAACAGAAACGTAAGTGAAAGTTCTTTGCATTTTGTTTTTGTAATAATTCACAAAATACAATAATGGGTAATTAACTGCAGTGAATTCAATTATCAGCAATTTAAGATTCTTATCACGATTCATTTGATCAAACAAATCTAGTAGATTAGGGTGACTGTACCAATTTAGTCAAAATAATAGATTTCGAAACATTTTCTCTCCACTTATTAAAAACTTACACGTGATTTTTAATTGAACTGCGAGTACATGCTTATTTTTTTCTTCTTATAAACGATAATGCATGATTGAGAGAATGGATTCGTCATTAATTAAATACATTTGCAAGTGTGATGAAAGATGAAAATAAACAACGAAGAGTAATAACTTTTTTACCAAAACCACAACGACAATGAATCATTATTTTGATCTCATTATGAAGACGAGGACGTTGACATGACAGATAAATGAAAATGAATGACTGATGAAAGTAATGAGTAATGAAACTAAAATAATTAAGGATGAATAATAAACAACTGAGTGATTCTCTCGAATGTAATTTGCATTAATTTTACTTTGAAGTGTCTCCTTGAGAGTATTAAGTTAGGCTCCACTTACGAGTTTGGGAAAACCTATTGTCAATAATCGTAAGGTCTTCAGCAACATAAAAGCAAACAAGTTTAATGTTGTGTTTTTATGATGTGTTACAATTCTCGATTTATCATTTATTCACCCTCATTGGCATGCATTTCATATCATTAAGAAACTATTTCTGATAAAAATGTATTTCACGATAAAAGCAAAGATTATTCTCCTGTATTAGTATTTCATGGATGCATGAATCTGCATCAATAAACCAAATAAATTTCACCGAACTCCACAGTAAATAATTCTGTGCGATGTCTGCAATTCAGAGTTGATACTGCGGTTAGTTTTTTGATGCAATAACTGCAACGATCATTGATAAGGATAAACTTATGTAAGGCTTCTTATATTATGCATGTTTCTAAAGTAAGTCCATTGCACTTTTTGCAGATGTTAGAAACATGTTTTGGAAGTTCTGTTTAAAAGTCGTCATTTCAACTGTTCAACTGTTTGCATCATTCAACTGTTCAACTGTTTGCATCATTCAACTGTTCAATTGTTTGAATCATTCAACTGTTCAACATAATCACACATTCAGCTTGGAACATTCAGATGGGCTTACAAACTGTGCAGGGGCCACAGTAGCCTAAAGTCATGGTCGCGGACTCGCTGCTGGTGGTTATCGTCCAGTCAAGGGTTCGAGCTCTGATGCCATTAAGACCCTCTGGATAGCCGTGGCTAATGTACGTTAAATCAGCCGATGCTCAAAGTCCTCACAATGGCGTGGTGTGGAAGTTAGAAGAGGGAGGTGCAAGCTCAGGCTCGTCCTCATCACTTGACAGAGATTCAAAATTACAAAGATCGTCGTCAATTGGCTTTTTGTTGCTTCCAGAGCAATTATAATAAAACCAATCAATCAATCAGTAGAAGTTGTGCAATAATACATTGAGGACTACAACTCTAAAATTAGAGACACGTCTTACTCTCCAGATTATAACATATACCTTATCAATCTGAATACCGTGAACTTATAAGTTATCCAAGTAAGCGTGCCATAGATCAAATTAATTATTAGGATATAAAGAATCAACGCACTTTATTATAAACACAAGTACAGCACCACAACACGGATGGATTACCTAAAAGGCTTGATAACAGGAAAATCACTAACAATAACGCATTTAAACAGGGAAAGTCGCATAATTTAGCATGAAATTTAATACAGTACAATAAAGTAGCATTTCATTCACACAAATTAAATGAAACGAAAACAACTTACATTTTTATATTGATAGCTAAAATTATTCCATCGAAATCGAAGGTGTAAAATAACTCTTTGCGATAAGTATTCATTTATCTGTCTCTAAAAACCTTTGTATTAAATGGCAAGCAAGAGAGGAGAAGTGGCATATATATATATATATATACTGAGCGAATTCAAAGAATATAATTAATTTATTAATCATTATTATTAGTGAGATGTGCAGGGACAATTTTTTTAAAAAATAATTATCGAGATTGTTTTAAGCTAATGTCAGATAGATTTGATTTATACATAATATTCATTAATTTTGTGTAAGATATGGAAATTAATACTTAAATAGTTATTTAGTGTTTAAAATGTTTTATAATTACTTTTTTATGATTTTAAATGTGTATTACAACAAATTTTTGCGTATCTCATCACTATAACTTATGGAATACGAAACCACAAATCAATTATTGCTCCTTTTGTATTTTCAGTATGCATGACTTTAAAAAAAATTCATTTCCAAGCATTTATGCTCATTACGAATACAAAAACGCTTCATTATATATATTTTTTTCGATTAAAACAGTTTTTGTTTTGACAAAAAAAAATATCAAAACAGAAATTAACAGCAGCTCTTAATTACGTATATGCCCTATGTTACAATACCTTTCCACATTATTTCACGCATCAGGTGTTTTAGAAGAAGAAATGACTCATAACCACAACTTAACTTTTAACAACTTTCATTACAAAGTAAAGTTTCAATTTCAATTTTAAGTTCAACCACATGGCCCAAAACTGAAAGATATTTTGACAATAGAATATTAGATAGCTATGGAGTAATGAATTATTCATATGAAATATATTTATAAGCTATATACATACTATCAACTGTAAGCATGTCAAATTAGAGTTAAACATGCTTGTTTATAAGCAATATCTCACAAGAGCAGAAAAAATATGGTTTCTAATTTAATTGTGCTGCATAATAAATAAAAAAAATTAGTTGAAATGTCTGTTTATTTTGAAAAGAACAGCTTCAAAAAGAGAAAATAATTAAACTAAAGCTTTCAATAGTAGAAATTAGATTTTGCCGAACGTAATGTATTTTAACACAATAATTATGGATTACTAAACAACAAAACACATTGCAATATGAGAATTGTTCAATAAGTCCTTAGAAATTCCCAGAGATGGCGCTCGTAGAATCGAAAATGGTTTATTTTTAGTTAGCATCCTGATTTATTAGACAGTTATCTAAATTTCAGTTACTCGTGTTCGTGTTAATGATGCCTTTCACACCTCAAAGATTCTTCGTCATAATTTTTCCAATCTTCGCTTTTTATGAAAGATTCACAGGAGGTAATCTATGTTTTGATTTTCCCTTTATTTCCTATGCCTAATGATTAGACCAGGTATTACCGAAGGTGACAACTTGATACAAAATGACGTTGACAACTCAACGTGCAGTTGTCAAATTTTCATTTATCAGCAAATGACAACCAAATCAAATCTAACTTATGAATCGATGTCAAAATTGTTTCGGCTTAAATTAATAGATGGTAGCACCCAGGGGGAACAACAATTTACCTTGAAGATGTTGTCTGATTACAAATACAAGTACTTTTTAAACCACACCAATACTTTCTACATGACCTTTAAAAAATCACCGGGGTCACAAATATATACATTCAAGACCGCGTGTGGCTCCAAAATTTGACATATTCTTCAGAAAATTTTGGCAGAGATCATACAAATTAAAATAAAGCCTTATTTATGCATTTAAATTATCTTGTATTTCTATACAACTCACAGAAATCAAGAATTCTTTAATAGTTATCATTCTATGACAGAAATTAATTAATAAAACTTTTTTTCTTTTTGTATTCATGTTTTCTGAAACACGTTTATAACTTTTAATTTATTTACTTTCTCAAATTTTCGAAAAAAATGCATATTTTTTATGGAAAATATAATTCTCTAATATAATAATTCTCTATATTTGTATACAGTTTTCAGTCGTTAAGTCTGGTAGAATCGAGAAATTATTCGATTATTCATACTATCCTTGAGATCCTTCAAGTGTGTATTTATTTATACTCAATAAGACATTAATAATGGTATTTCGTTGCTTAATACATCCGTTGTGAGCACTGGAATGAACCACATAAATAAATCCATTTAACTAATATAATTTATTTCTGAGGTAGATAGAATTATTTGACTGGTAAGTTTCATGGTCACGAGAAACACATTTGGCCCAGCTGCGGCACACGTGCGCACAAAACATTCTTTTTTTTTTATTATCATTCAAGTGCATCTTATAAATAATTGTTTGCAATATACTCAGACTCCGCTAATAGGTTGCTCAGTAAAACGCGAGTATGCATTACAAGCGGTTTTCTATAGAGCCTTCAATTAACAATCGCTTTTGGGACCACACTTAGACACTGTGGCTTCATAATTCTTATTTTGAATTTTATAAAATTCAGATTAATATTATGTTCGATTGATGACTTTTTTTTTAGATCATACATTATTGTTATTTTTTTCTATTCCTATTTTATGTATATGAATCACCATTGGGTGGAAAATAAAATACTCTAGATTGGATTTTTTTTTTGTAAAAAGACTCGTAGTATTTATTACGCAGTCATTGAGATTAGCTGTACTTTCAATCACTTTGTGTTGGTCAAACTTTAAGTTATATAGATTTTTTATTGCATAAGTGATTTCCGTAATATAAAAAATATTGACGAAAGAGTGCAAACGTAAGCTTTTAACCATGGACCGTGACTACAAAGTATTGACGGAGTCAGACTGTATATTTGTGGTCTATACACAAGGAAGGAAAAGTAGTGATAGTATGACAAAAAAGAAGGGTCAAAAATTCGTTAGTAACACTCGAACATTCTTTGGGCACTGCACCCTTGTTTACCAAAGATAATGAGCCCTGAGAGCATATATATAATTATTCTGAAAAATCTCGGGCGTTTTCGCTTGTTTTATGTATTATTAATTATTTGGGAATTACGGTGACTATAGCTATTCAAATTTATATGTTTTAAAATACTTGCAATTTATTTTAGAATATAGAAAATGAATTACTTTTAAAAATACTTAATTAAAAATTATAGAACTTCATGTATAAGTGTAAAGTGCGTGGTGTCACACATTTTCTACTTAATGCTTATCAACGTTTTTTAAGGTATTTATAACTTACCGAGTGGATAAATCCAAATGAGTTCAGAACCACTGCTTGTGTAGCTTATTTATAATATAGATTTAGTCTGAGAATTCAGAAGAGAACATACAAACATAGAAACATTCTCAAATAAATTTTTGTATCTTAAATGTATTTCATAAAAATACTTATCTAGAAATGTGAAGTAAGACAAAATAAAAGTTCACTTATTTCGAGTTTGAAATTAATTAATATAATGGTGTTCTATACATATTTTGAATTTATATATATATATATATATATATATATATATAGTATGTGTGTGTGTGTGTGTGTGTGTGTGTATCACTTCTAATAAAGCTATGGTTCGAAAACTTAAAGAACCGTTTTGTTTTTAAATAAGAATAAATTTCAGGCAGAAACCGATTTAATAGCGGGAATTTGATGTAAAACAAAAAAATATAGTTAATTTTTGTTTCATAAACCATGATATTGTGTTTTAGTATTTTCAGAATTTAGGATAAGGAATATGATGAATTTGTTACAATACGTATTAAATTTTGTTTCCTTAGAATATTTGCTTAAGACGACAGGGACGTTTTAAATGTGGCATTATAATTACATAATATTATTTTTTATGTAAAAAGAACACTCGCTTTTGATTTAATTCTATCTACAATTAAGAAGAATTAGAATCGTTTACTCTAATATAATTTTCATTTTAATTATGTAATAAATTTCTTTGTAGTGTCGAAATTGACTAAGGAATATGTAGTATTTTTAGTTTCGAAATAATATGTGCTTCAAATATGCCTTTAAATTCATTATTGTCTCAGAAAAGTAAGAAAGAGAGCTCACACACAAGAGCCTTTTCCTTTCAAATCATCTGAGAAGCTTAAGATCGTGATGAGCATTGAAACAGAAAATGCAATCCACTTTTAGAGCCAAGCCCTTATGAAACCACACCTCCATTTTATTTCATTTAGTTTCGCAAAGTTACATTATCTGTTTGAGTACCCCACACCTCTTTCATTGAGTAGAATACAAAGTTGTTTTCTCAATTAGGAAATGAAATATTGCTGTATACCAAGATAATCAAACTGCAATTTTAGCCTTGAGTATGAAGTTTGTCAAAACTATTGAAAAGAAAAAACGCTTGTTATATAGTAATGAGGAAATATAATCTTCCTCGTAATTATTATTTTATGAACCTCTAATTAAGGTTTTTAATAGAGCTCTTCATGTGAATTTCATTTTTGTAAAAGCAACGTGGAAATGATTTTAACAAAATCGATTACGTTCTATAAAAGTCTTGACAAATTAGAAATTGTACTCATATATAAAGGATGTTAATCGTGACGCACTAGTCATGTTCAGTAATTACATTCCAAAGCTTAAATTCTAAGATGAATATTACGAAATTTCTCCATCATATTATTTTCTTATTTTCTTTGAAATTGCATAAGAAAATGTAAGTAGTTGAAGAGAAGAAGAAATTTTTCAAAATATATATTATTTATTGTTCTCTAGTTAGAGCTTCTCTGAAGTGTGAGTACCATGTGAATATTTGGTAAAATTGCATTTTTATTCTAATAAGAGAACAAAGAATGAAATGTACTTATTCATGGAAAGGACTGAAGTAACAAAGTTAAAAAGGTAACACAGCTATTAATTTGATGAAAATATTATTTTCCATAAAATACGTGTTAGAAATTTAAAAACATATCTTGTTAATTTAAATACTTAGCAGTATTCTAAAATTCATCAAATACATGTCATTTAAAAATATTTCGAATGAATAACAACAGCAAAAATATTATTTCGTTTACAAGCTGTATATTTACTTATCATTCTTATGTTATAAACAAGTATATAGTCATCCATTGACACTTAGAGACACTTAATACCTTAAAGAAAAATAATAATTAACTTATTTATTTTATTCTTTATTATTCTAAGCTTAAAAACTTTAGCAAAAAAGTAATATTAATAACTAAAAATCATGTAACGTTCGAAATATTACAGATTTCTCTAATGTTAGATTTCAGGTAGCGTTGGTTTAAATACGCACCAGCATTAAGGCGAGAGATATTATAATTTAAAACTACGATTAATTACAACACATGAACTATTAAATCCTTCTCGTAACTTCCAAGTCCTGTTTCATAAAAACTCATAAGTCCTAGTTCAATCTAATGTGAGACCACTACTCATCCTAAAGACACCCAAATGGGTATATACCCAGGATATAGAGAGACACGACATCAATCTTCTAAAACTTTTGAAATAAAGAGAAAATTATTTAACAAAAAAATGAATAAGAAGTATAGTGAATGTGAAATGAAATAAAATAAAATATCCTACAGAAGCATAATAGTAAAAATAAACATACATTTAATCCACAATATCATAGAAAAGCAATTTGTAACCTAAAATTGCAATCCTTAGATGAGAATTCAAACGAAATAAATAAATAAATAAATGATTGAAAACAATATATAAGCATTTCTAGAAGACCAAGATAAATAAAGTTACATTAATTTTGATTTTCCTTTGCGTTTATATATATACAGGTTGGTCATAAAAAAAACTTTGCTGACATCCTCACTTCTAGTGTCAGTTCCGTTTAACCGTAAAGATGAGATATCAAGTAACATAGTTATTTGGAGGTATGCGCTTTAGATTCTGTGAAAAGCAACACAGTGGCGTTCAAGGTTACGGTTATAGTAAAAGAAACTCGATAGTCTCGAATGTCAACGCCTACTTTTTCCCGTCGTAAAATATTCGGTGCAAGCGAAAATTTTAAATAGCATTGGAACGGAATTTATATTCCCAAAAACGGACGTGTTATCCACATACAAGAAACAGTTTCGAAAAACTACCATCAAAACATGGCAGTGATAGCTCATTCGGCAGAGCGTTGGTTCGGGTTTGATGCTCGCTCGGCAAAAGAGCACCATGGACATCTGATGTATGTTAAATTCGTAGTGGGTGCAATGTCCTGCAAGTTCCCATGCAAACTACACCTCTTGAAGTATTAAAGCGGGGGAGCCAACATACCCAAAAAGGATCAAAATTGTGATGGCATGTGTCTGCACTACCTAAGAACATCTTAACATGTCCGCATATTTCTCTTTAATTATGTGTCATAAGTACATTCAGCTTAGGAAATGTTACAAAAGAAATTATAAAAATAGTTCAATGGAACATATTAATTAAATAATTCTGTAAAATTAATTTAATACTGTAAAAGTTAAAATAATTTAAAAATTAAAATTTTATTTTGTTTCAATCTTTTTCTAAAAGGGGAACATACATTCGTAAAAATACATTATATGCAGAAATATATTATGAATAACATATCTCTCAAAACTATATACATCTATCTTTTATGCTCATTCATTTGTACGTAAAAGTTAAAAAAAAAAAGAATATATTTCATAATATTCAAAAAAGTTATAAACATTATTTCCTGTTCTCGGAAATTGAAAGTTTATTCCAGCGTCATGTGTGTATGGATTTGCTTTCTTCTTTTTTAATAAAATATTTGTTATCCCAAAAAAGGGGAAGATGAAATAGTTATAAATTCCAATCATGAAATAAAAGCAATGTTCGAATAGTCCTCAGACATATTGACGCAACTAAGAGACATATTGAATAACATTCAGAATTTATTACAAATATCTCATACACTAAAATGATTTAAAGTTTCGAAGGACATACTTTTTAAAATTTTTGCTTATACTTTATGTTATATGATATAAATTAAAAACATGATTATGCTGCAGTATTATTTCATTTTGTATCGGCTGCATTTCTCTCTCGTATTTATAAATTTTTGATATATTTTAGAGCTTCATGAGTTTATCGCTATTTGGACTATGAATTATTATATCATGTAAATAAGCAATTTTTTTGAGTTACTTAATATTAAAAAATAATTAATGTTGTTTATGTTTTGAAAGGTTAAGAATGAGATAAATATACGGATTCTACAAACATATGTCAAACAAAGATAAAAATATTCAAAAATATTTTTTTTTTTAAAAATTTAATGCCAGATTTTCAGACAAAAATTTTACGTATATTTACTAAGACACGTGCAATTCACTAATTGAATATTATTTTGAAATAAAAGTACTTGATACGTTCGTAAACGCGTGTATAATTTGAAGTACCTCTAGCTAAAAAAGTGAACTAAATTATTACACTTAAATAAAATTTAATTTAGAATATTATAGAAATGTAAAATGTTGAGAAAAAAATAATGTGAAACTAAAGCTTATATACTATAAATTATTATTTTTTCTAAATATCTTCGTTTCTAACAGGATAAATTTCATAACATCAAGGTCATATATATAATGATTCCCCAGGCTAAATTCAAATAAAAAAACATAACATAAATGTATCTTCTTGGATAAAAGTTACATATTTCAATAATTGTATTTATTTATTATGAATTCTAATGGAATTAATAATTTTTAATTAAAAATTGATAAATCTGTGTGACAATATTTCAGTTGCAATGAGTTAATGTTCAATTAAAATTAGAAGTATTAAAAACTATGTATTTTTATTTTTCTATGTATAAATAAAAGAAATAAATGTATTTAGTTTGAGTATGGATATATATTTTATATTTCGTTTGTGATGAATCTTTGATTAATATTTCAGAAATCCCAAACTTCAAAGTATTTCTACAGTTATATTGTGTTTAAATTTATCTCTCTTTTCAAAAGAAATTAATTGCTTATAAATTATCGTTCCATAAATAGAAAGCAATATTCATGCTCAAAACTCTTTGAATACTAAATGAGAAAAATGATGAGATAACACATGTAAAATTTGTACACAAAATAGTTGGTTATTAAAATCGAGAGAACATATCAAAGTCCGCTTAGCATTTCATATAAAAAATGTGAATTGTTATTGTATAAAAATAATGATATGTAATCAAAATATATTTTATTTCATTTGATTTATTTATATGACAGACAAATTTTGATATTTATATGGTAGACTAATATTTATTTCGAAATGAAATACTTTTGTGACATTTATTAAATTGCTTTAAATATTGAATCAACTGCAATTGTAATGGGATAGAGAGATATTTGGTTTTCTTCTCTTTTTATTTTTGAAAAACTCCTTTTCCTCAGACCTCTTAATTTTGTTTGTAATATCCTAAATATTTATACCGTCAAATATAAAATTCCAAAATATAAAGAATAACTGATAAGTTGTTATAAAATGAATAAATTGAAATATTTTATTCTTCCAAAAGACTAAGCTTAACTTTAATAACAATAAATTAAGCTAAAAAAGAAACAATTTGGGATGAATAAAACTATAGAGTAATACGAATACAGCATTCTATGAAATCCCAAAAGAATGCGAGCGTAATAAAGGAAGATATTTCAACGTGACAAAATTTCTAAATCTTAAATGTTAGAGCTATCACCACCCCCTCTGTAGCGGTAATGAAAATTCTTGGTTCGTTGCGTTTGGTCACGAGAAATAATTAAATAGAAAGGTCACTCGAGTTAGATATGAACTATTCAACTCGCTGTCAAACATATATCCGTATTTGTTCGCTCCAAATACGGAAATCCATTTCATGATTATGGCTAGGAACAAATATTGAGCTAGTTTATTCCTGGAAATAAAGATAGTTTCTCTTTAAGTTTGTTTCTTTCCGATTTCTAAGAAAGAAAAAATGTTTGAAATGGTTTTTACAAAACGACATTACGTAACTCCAAATTCTTTTAGAATAAATGATACTTATTATTAAATCCAACTTCTTATTTTTGTTATATTAGATCAATCGTAAATAAAAAAAAAAATAGGTCGTACTTACGTTTGTTTACATATTCAAAATCCTTAGAAACATATGTTCTGAAAATACTACTATTTTATTTTTTATTAATACCACATTAAGAAGCAACAAGAGAGCTATTGGAGACAGACTTCAATATTTAACATAATCACCAGTAACCAGGGCAATGTCTGAACTCGTATCTTATTCCCTTTACTTCCACATAACGCCCACCATTGTCAGAACTTTTAGATTTGATAGATTTAACGTATATCATCCCTGACAAATCATTAGGAGAATCAGGAACCAAACACGCAGCTCGATTATAACATCGTTCGCCTTAAGCTTGCGATTATGACCACTCGGCTACTATCATAGACTTAAAAATTTTGTAAATATTAATTATGGTGATCCCATTCACGCACATATTTAAATTATTAAAATCAAGCTTACCAAAAAATTTAAAAGTATTTTTTGTATATGTTCCTTAATCTTAGCATATAATATTTACACTGGTAAATAAGAAATATATAATGTAATATTACAAAAAACAGGTAAACGCTAATAATTTCAAAACTTTTGACTCAGTTAAATTATAGGTTATCTCAAAAGGCAAGAAGGACCCTAATTATTTACGTGTGATCCCATAAAGCTAAAATGATTTAATAAATTCTTTGATTTAATAAATAGCAAATAATGAATTACAAAAAAGGTCGATTTGAATTAATAAATGGTGTCATTCAAAAATTTAGATTAGAGTTATATCAAAATACTCCTTATTTTAAAAGGAATCTTACTTTTCTAAGCTCAATTACCTCAGGAGCACCTAAAATATATTAGAAGTGTTAAGATATCGAATTTAAAATTCCTTGTTATTGTGACGTATATCTTAAAATTATTAAAAAAGAATGTATTTTTGTGCCTAATAATGATAATTCAATAGATCTATAGAGTTACTAAAGAAAAAGTTTGGTCAAAAAAAGTCTTTTTTTTTATCTTAGTTGAGTACGGTCATTATTTTTGAGATCTCATGATACATATTTACATTTTGATACACTTTAAAAAAACTATAACACATGATTCCAAATTTCAATATTTCTCAGAAGATACATATGAATATAATGAACCAAAAATATTTTTCTTTAAATATTACTAACAGTAGTTTTTAAAAAGTATTTTTATATTTGAAAAAGAAAGAAAATTAAAATTTTCAAGGTAAAAAGCTCAATTACTTTTTCAAAGAAATATTTGGATGTAGCAAGAAGTTTTAAAGCGAATTTTACATGACGTCCACTGCGAAATAGTTTACAAATCAATACACTACGTTTTTGTCATGTGATAGAAAAAAGTTCCGAGTTGTTAAGCCAAAGTAGAAATTGGGAGAAAGGTGAAAGTAAAGTGTTAAAAAAATTTTCGAAAGCGAAATATGGCTTACGGTAAGTCATTGCATTCGTAACGAATTTCACCAAGGAAAAACTGCTGAAATGTCAATCAATCTGTTCTGTTTTCGAGGAGGTAGTTAATTGTATCGAAAAGCACGTGCGAAATTTGGTATCGATATTTTAAAGATGGCGATTTTAATGCTAGTAGGCGTTCCACCGAAAACTGGACATGAGGATTCGAAAGATCTGCTCGATGGAGATCTATCGCAAATGCAGACTGAATTTGGTGTACAATTATGAGTTGCACTAAAATCGATTTCTAATCGTTTACAGGCAATAACAAAGATTCAGAAGGCAGGAAGATGGGTACCTCATACGTGGAGCAAGATGAACAAGGATTAGCGTATCTTCAAGTGTATGAATCTGCTAATCTGACAACATAGAAAACCTTGTGGAAAATCGTGAAGAGAGAAGAATAATTGATATGTCATTATAATCCGAAATACAAAAAGCTTAGGGTGAATCCCGTGAAGTAGCAACATCAATGTCAAAACCCGCCATTCACTGCAAAAAAGTTCTATGCATCTGGAGGGATTTGAAATATGCGCTGTATTATGAACTTTTGGAGTACAGTGTAAGTGCAGAACATTATAAGCGATAATATTTGCGTTTAACAGCAATTTCTGAGTTCTATTAGTAATTTTAAAAGTTCCACTAATAAACTGCGCATGACAAAACAAGAAGTATAATTGAGGTATTACGGTATTCCTTGATATGTCATAGAACAATTAAATCTTTATAGTTCAAAATAGTTACTAAAATATTATTCATGTGGCTAAATTACTGATTCTTCAAATCACATTACACCACATGATGTTTTAGTCCCTTCGTAATGTCCGCTACTTTTAGTCTTACGATTTCTTTAATATTTAGATCTTTGGTGGATCCATCACTCACTTTGGTAATCCACCAAACACTTTTCTGTGAATAATGGAAGTTGAAGTAAATTAAATTGAGCACAGCCTCAAAGTGCTTTTAGAGGCGTAGATATAAGTCATATGAAAGTAATAGATATGCCAGGTATTATCTCATCAGTCGTCATTTTCATTTAATCTTCGTTCAATATTGCGCTATCACTTGCAGTTCCTTATTTAGCAAGTACAGAGTTACGTTACTTCAAACAGAACTTAAAATTATTGAGGAGTCCTCGACAAGGAAAATGAACTTATTTTATATGCAAAGTATAAATAATTTCCCCTTTTAAAAAATAAAAAGCAATAGAAGTCATTTTCGACTTTGAAATATCTGTATATTTGTATATATGTTTAAACTAAGAAAAAAATCAATTTATAAATGCAAACAATTATGTATGAGTAATTAATAATAAATCATTGAATTTTGCATTCTAAAGGCGTGCTAGATTTCAAAGCCGTGTTATCTTTAGATACTTCTTGCATAAATATACTGATTGTGTGATTGATTGTTTATTAACCTCACTCTTGGAAGCACTCTTAGAGGGCTTTTGGTGACGGGCTTCGTAATTTTGAACTTCGATCAAGTAAGGATGATATCTGAGCTGGCTCATCCCTCTCCAAATTTCCTCAATACTCCAACAAGTGGATTTAGAGCTTTACCCCTTTGGAGCCTCTTCTCCACAATAAGTCGGGTCTTAAGAAGCATTAGGACTCGAACCCCCAAACGACGGAAATAATGGCGGAAACGAGTTCACTAGCATGATCACTAGGCTACATCGGGTTCATAAAATCTACAGCATTTAAAATTTAAAAAAATTGCAAAATACTTAAAAAATATCATATTCTATGCACTGAATATAACTATTTTTTCAATAATTAAATTTAATAAAATATCAAAATTTTTAAATTTTATAATTTAAATTTGTTTTAATAATTATACTAATACTGCACTAAATCAAATATTTACGAGGGTTTGTTAAAAGAATTATGTTCACTGTATAGAAAATAATTCCATATAACAATATGCTAAATATCAGCACTATGGATTAAATAGATATCGCAGAGTCCGAAGAATCTCATTTTGAGAAAAATGCTAATATAAATATTGTTTTCTATAACGTGGTTCATGTGGTTAAAATCTAAAAAATCAATTTTCAAACATTTCGCTTATCAAGTTATCATAAATAATACTTCTCAGGCAGAGGTGGGCAATTATTTTTGGGCTACTTTGTGGAAACAGAGGCTCGAAACGAGCCGCATTTTTAAAAATGATTGCGTTCATTAGTTAATTTTGTATTGCAGAAAATATATAAATTGGGCCAAAAAAAAAATCAATAAATATAAATTAAATTACATATTACCAGTTTTATACAATTCATTTTTAAACTAATTTCTTATAATCTATGTCCGGAAGCACATTTAATTTTAGAATCATTTGTTTGATGAAATAAACGTACACTATTGCCCTTTTGTACGGTTTTTTTTTTTTTTTTTTTTTTCCAAATCAGGAGTGAAATTGCTTATTGAGATTCTCAATTTGCAATTTCAATTTTAGTTTAGCAATTTGCAATTTGCCAGTTTTTATTAGCGATTTGCTATATTAGCAATTTGCCAGTTTATGTATGTTAAAGAACCTCTATATTGTCTTTTGTTGACCTTCAAGCAAGAAAATGCTTTCTTATAAATGTATGTGGATCCAAATTCAGAGAATATTTTTCCAACAAATTCCTTCATACATGAAAGTTTTCAAGTAGATAAATTAATTTATAAGCCAATCAATGACACAGTAGACACAGCATGAAACATTTCTTTCGCTGTGTAATCTGACTACATGTTAGTGCATCAATATCAGCAGTGATTGGTTAAGAGAACGAATTGAACTTAGGTTCAGTTTTCGTAAGGTCCTGAAATCTTATAACTTTGACCTCCAAACTCAATAGATGATCCTTAATTTTAGCAGAAACAGTTTCAGGCACTTTTCTTTTCTAGTAAAAAGAAATGATAACAATTGCCTTCTTCTTGCCTTGCAAATAGATCTAGTTTTGTTTTGAACGATTGTACGTACGGGAAGGAAATCTCAGTTCAAGGCAGATTTTTCTGACAATTTTGGCGGGCCACAAATACACTTAGCGGGCCGCTAATTGTCCACCTTTGATCTAAGAAGTCATTGAAGCTCCCTCTCTTTTTTTTAACAGCAGAGTTTTTAAAATACAAAATTTGAAACATTTTAGTGTGTCAGTTATCTTAATCCCGTTACAACATTTTCCATTTATATATATTATGCTTGAAGATATTCTTATCAAATCTTATCTGATGACTATCTCACATTAATTGTAGCTTAAATCTTATCTTGATTCAAATCGAATTGAACAAGTAATTTAATTCTGAACAACAGATACAAGTAATTGAACAACACATACGAAAACAAAATTAGTATGCGAAAAATTAAGGAATTAGAAAGTCACAAAGTCATAAGCTCCATACTACTTAGTTAGTTATAAAATAAAATAGACTCTATCTTTCAATGAAAATAAAATAACACTGAAGTTATATAGAGAAGTAACTTCAAAATTTCTTGAAAAAAATCACGGAATTCAAAGCTCACGAGACGAAATAACTTTCTTTTATAAAAAGATTGGATTTGCTATGGATTATCCGCTTTCTTTTTGTGAATATAAATATGCCTTTTTATAAAGGTTTTTGGTTATCTTTCCCTTTCTGCCAAATAAAGCATTGTAAGTAATCAAAGATAGTTTTTATCATGTTCACGGTTAAAAAAATTACATAAAGTAATAAAATTAGCAAATGATAAAATTTGAGTTATAAAAATTTTCTTCATAATGAATTCAGATTTCTCATAATTAAAATTTTATGTATGTAATCATTTCAACTTCCGTTAATGAAAAAATTATATAAGTTGTAAAAGCAATCAATATTATTTACAAAATGTGTAATTATTCTTATTTAAGTGCTCGTAAGATGTAATGTGACTGTAAAGTTTATTAACAACAACATGAGGGCTTTTGGCGATGGCCGTAATTTTGAGCCTTGATCAAGTGATGAATATGACTCCTGAGCTAGCACCTTCCTCTCTAAACGTTTACACTACGCCATAGGTAGGACTTGCGATCTTGACAGATTTACTGCTTATCAGCCCCTCTACACGGTGGGTCTTTAGTGGTATCAGGGCCCAATCCCACGACTCGACCAAACGCCGGTCGAGTCGAAAAATTCCAGAACCATGACCACTAGGCTACTGCAGTTTTTGGGCATCGGTCAAATGTATAGACTGGGTGAGTGATGGAGTCTTTGCGTTTTTTAAGGATTCGTTAATGATTAAAATGGATTAAAATTGAATTAAGGAGTATTATCTAAGTATATAAACTTTTTTTTAACTGCGAATTTATGTAAAGCCTCATATCTTCAAACTTAAATTTTAAGAAGTTACCGAAGTGAGTAATGGTAATATTACTACATATACAATATTTATTTCTTTGTGTGAGCACTTATTTAGCTCCCCTTTACTTTTAACAAAAAAAGAATCTCAGAACTTTTGAAATCTTATAATTAACACGAATAATATGAATAGATTCAGACTTTGTATGGAATTGTCAGGCTAATATAAGAAAGAAGTGAAACAGTTTGTTAATTTTAATAAAATAATTTCTCAAGATTCCCCACTTCAGAATGAAATATTTTTAAAACTAATACTTCAATGCGGTAAAGGAGTAAAATAAGAATTAAAAACAAACAAAAAAAACAATTATTTTCTGACCAATAAGAAATTTACCGTTCTCATAAACGAAAGAAAGCTAAGAATTCTCAATCTAGAGAGCGGAAATGTTTTTGACTAAAACCTCATGTATTGAGCGCGATCATAGATTAGATCGTTGAAGTGCTCACAATACTTCAGTTTTCAGTCACAAATTTTGAGCTGGATTAAAAAATTTTCACTGTTTTTCTTTTATGATGTTAATAAATAACATTTTTACTACATTCCTTTATAACTGTTTGCTGGTCATAGATTTTTTTTTTTAATTTTTAACAGTTTTTGGTCTTTTACTACATAGAAGTCTTAGTTTAAAATATATACACACTACTTTCTACTTTCATGGTCTTTATTTCCAAAAAAAAAAAAAAAAAAAAAAAACTGAAAAATTTTTAAAAGTGTTTTTTTTTAAAAAAATATTAATAATCTTACTATTTTGTAATTTTGTCATCCAAATGAGCTTGTGCAACATTTCAAGGTTCTAGCTTATCGAAAAATGGATTGCAAATTAATGAAAACATGTGTGCTTAATTGATACACTAATTGATATACAGTACAAGATAAGCAGAAATGCTGAAAAAATACGTCTCAACATCAGGCAAATAAACTAAATAAGCGGACATAGAAAATAATAAAATAGAGTTATTACTAAATATATTTGTGATGATGAGAAGTCTGAACTTGTCGTATTAAAAGTTAAATTTACAAAACAGTTACAACTTTGGTTCAAGAATTAAATCCAATTGAAAGTAACAAACTTTTCGATTGTCACAAAAAGCATCTCGCTAATAACTAACACATATAACGTTGTTCGCTAGTTCTTTTTATATTTGCATAAGCAACTTCGAAAATAGCATTAACTGTCTGAGAAGTAGTCAAGAGAATAGAATAAATTCCTATTATCAATAATTTAACGAAAAATAAGAGCAAAAGTCAAAAGCAAAATAATTTGTTATTTTTATGATTAAAAAAATTAAATCAAATAGCAAATTAAGTCATTGAAACTTTCACTCTATATTTTGCATAAATGTATAAGCTATAACCATTTATTTGCTACTATATTGATCAACGTATACAGATACAACATTACACTATAGGAACAAACTAATACCAATATCCACTCAGCAATATAAGATTTTATACTATGGTGCGTAAGCTAATCAATGTATCTTAAAGTAATAGTACGCCGAAATTTGAAATGTAATTAATATTACTATTTTAATTTATTAAATACTGCACATTTTTTGCTCTTGCGGTAATTGAACAGTTATGGTCGCGAACTATGGTGACTATTATGGAGCTATGACTATATGAACTATGGAGCTATTATAGTGACTCATTTCCGTCGAATCGGAAACTCGAGTCGTAATTCCACTATAGAATTTCCGTGTAAAGTGACTGTTGCATGTTAAATATGTAAAGACCCAACTCCTTCATTGGTTTGATGTGGAAATTTAAAGAGTGAAGAGTCAGTTCATGGACAGTCTTTGCCCCTTAATCAAAATTTAAAACTGTGAGGTGCGTTGCCAATAGTCCTCTTTTTGCTTTTTGGTGTTACGTTAACAAATACTCAATAAATTAATTAAATAACAAGGAATTTGTAGATTTAGAATGCAAGCCAATAAAATTTAATATTGGCTAACTAATAATACCCTTTTGGCTTACTAGCAATGTCTTATGAAAAAATTAGTTACATATTTAAATTTTACAAAAACATTAAATCCACAGATGTATGATAATATTCTCAAGAACCTCATTCATTGGTTAGGAAAGTTAGAAAGGCAATGTTCCATTTAAATGTTGTTGTTTTTTGGTAATTAGGTAACATCTAAGACGCAGATGCCAGAGAAGATACAGAGTTCCGTCTCGCATAAAAAGGATTTGCGGGTTCTTTTCTCTTCCAAAGAAGGATCTGGTCTTCGGATAATTAGTTCTTATTATCTGGACTTTCTTTCTTCATTCGTTGTATTCATCCTGTGCAAAAGAGACGTCCAAAAAGTAACTTGAGCCGGATTTCTTTGCCTCATTTTTCCCCATGGAATCAGTGAAGTGTTACAACATGAAAGGACCTTCAGGAGTTACAATGTGCAAATCATTCACTTTTAAATTACAGAAAATAAGAAAAAAGAAACCTGGGTATACAAAATGGAACTTAACTTAAATATATCTGTATCGCAATTTTAGATGACCGACATTTTAAATAAAAGAAAATGATCGAAGTTAAGCAATTGTTCTATGAGATAAGAGTAAATGTATTGAATTAACGTAAAATAACGCAATTACATATTCTGTGACCTTATGGGACTTCAAAATTAGTAAAGTACCCAAGAAAAGCTTTTTAGTGCATAATTTTAGTCTCAAAAGACATGTTATACAAATATTCGCAAAATCTTAGACTTTCGGCGGAATATGGTAACTTAAATGAAAATAAATATATTTTCACATTTTGTAAATTGAATAACACAGAATATAACCTTATCTAGGGACTAGACTATTGTTTTAATAATATAGCCATTATATAAGAAGCTATCATAGTTTGATCTTTTAACACTTAATTTTTTTTTTAAAAAGTCGTAATTTTCACTCTATGGCAATTTGAAAAAAAAATTCTACTCAATATATAATCTGAAATATAGTCTATTATATGTATAAGTGTTTGAAAAGTATATATGTATAAATATATATTTATATATAATTATATATATATATATATATATATATATATATATATATATAATTTCACGTTAATCGATTTTTGAGATATGATTTGCGATAATGAAAAATGCCGTCCTTTAGTCTTTCCATAGATAGATTCATGATACGGTAATACTAAATCGGCTGTAGCTCAGTTACTAAATAAGATAGAAACAAAATTGAAACGGACTTTTAAAGATGATAGATTGAATTTTAATATTTGAACAAAAGTTTAAAATCAATATCTTGACCAAAAATAGCGTTTTGAAAGTGTACTGTCACTTTAAGTTGCCATAAAAGTACTAAAAAAGGAATTATAAAGCCATTTTCACTGTTAAACATAGATCCTCATAATAATGTCTGTATATTTTTTATTTGGAAGTGATTATGTTAGAAGGAAAACTCAGAAAGCTCAAAATATTTCTCAATTGATGTATACATAATAAGCATCGGTTCCGGTTTAAGTACTTAATAAGACAGTTAAAATTCACAATTAAATTCACAGAAAATTCTCTGAAACTACTAATACAGATCTTCAAATGTTATTAGTTCTTAAAAATGGAGATAATTTTGTTATTCTTATATTTGCTTTCTATGATTAAATTTGGATTTAAACTAAAAATTTTGTTGGTACTAATTTTGCTACATATAAATAGAATACTATCGTCTACCATGATGATAATTATTCCCCGCTTATTAGGCAATTTGAATTTCTGACTTACATTTTTCTTAATCGATACGCTGCAACATTATTTGCTACTCGCAGGAGTATTAAAATTACATCGAATGTTTCCTTTTTTGATTCATTGAGATCGGGGTGTCTGCCTATCATTATTTAACTCTAAGGTACATTTTAAAAACTAATTAGATAGTCAATAAGTAAGTAAAATTCAATGGAAGAGACGCCAGAAAAAGACAACACACTTTATTTAACTGTCGACACAGAAAATATTTAGGGTTTTTCTCTCTCGAATCCATCCTAATTGACTCTAATCCTGGCTTAAAACTGACCCTTGTGGTGACCGGGTATGACAGAATAGTCCCACTGTAGCTCATGCATGTCATAAGCGGCGAATGAAATGGATACCCAGCGTCTGGGGGGGTAAAGACGGGCACCCTGCCCCTGGGGATTATATCAGGAGACCTCAGGGACTTGCCTTCTTTGGGTTAGCTCGGGTATCATGTTCCTGAGGTTCCCTAGTGATCATTTTTCTTTCCGTGAGTTTTACTGTCTTTGATAAAACGGGTGATGCACCCCGGATTACCCTAGCGATCCTTTTCTATTTTCGACCCTCCTTCCTGTCAACCAATTTTTGTCTTTTTTGAATTTTTTCACGTCAAGACCACAGTTAAATCTTGTTTGGTGCAGCATAGCCACATCTGGCTCTTGCGCCAATAAACTTTACATTCACTCACTCACCTGGCTTAAAACTAAACAATAAAGACATAGCTTAGCGACAATTTAGATATTTCTTGCTTGTAATAGATTTGACTCCTATTAATTTAATCAAGAGTCTCTACGAGCCTATTTCAATACAAACATTTAATTTCAATAATTCACACCAATTTACAAACATCTATCAATTTGTAGTTATCATCTGTCTCCCTTCTCTTTTCTTTCAATTCAATTTCAATTATAAAGCACAATCCATAATTCAATGCATTACACATATTTTACTTTCATTTAATTTACTTAACCACGTTCCATTTTGTTGGCAAGGAGTAATAATTGTACGCAATTGAGTTTACAATATTTTCTCGAGATTAGTAAAAGAATAGTTCAAAATCAGAAATGTTTTAAAAATTCACTTTTTAGTAAATTAAATATTTCTTTTTTATGTATTTAAATGCCAAAATATATATCTGCAACTTTAAATTCAAAATAATTCAATTAGAATTTCAATGACAGATATTTTACGACATAATATCTATTCAAAGTAGATGGTTTATTTTTCTCTTCCTATTTTAAATGTTAGAACGCATTTAAAATTTTATTTTTTTAAGACTTTAATTATGTTAAATTTTTAATATTCATAATTGTTTTGACTGCCTTCTGAGGTATTTTTTGATATTTCATATAATTCTCAATTCAATACTTTCATTCCAATTTTTTATTACATTTTCAAATACTAACAAATTAAACAAAGAGCAGTTTCAATGAGAAATTATTTTTACAATTCTTCGAATTAAAAATTAGAAACTGAAACAAAATTGCTATTGTAACAATGTATTTTTAAGCATCATATATAATTTATGTTATAGAATACCTTTATAATAATGTTCGGTTCCAACGAAATACAGAAAAAAAATGTTTAAAGCCTTGATGCAATCTCTCTCTCTCTCTGTGTGTGTGTGTGTTTCTTTTTTTGCAGACGCCTTCCTTCTACATATCTTTTTTTATATTTAAATTGCAAGGAAAAAAAAAAATTTCACATTTTCTTCTTCTTTTTACTTCTATATCAAATATTACAAATTCCTAAAAAGAAATGGTTTGGGAAGAATTTAGTCAATTTTGTTAAAAAAAAAAAGATAAAAAGCATGAAATGTCAAAACTTTCACATTAAAAAAACAGACTTCTGCATTTCCGAGAAATATTTTTATTCTAAGTATAATTTTTCCAAATTGTATTTCTAAGAAATAAAATGTTTCCATTAAACCAACCATTCATTTACTTCCAAGTCGTAAAGGGAAACTAATTTTAAATATTTCTAATTTTAACTTTTTACTTCAGCTCATTACTAGAATACATGGAAAAAATCCCACCACATTTCAAAAGAATTCTACTATTTTAATAGTTTAATGTTTGGTGAGGGAATCTTTAGAAAAACGCCATTTTAGGACAAAAATTTTAATTCTAATGATCATAACACTTTCTTTTTTTTAATTCTAAATATTTCTACGCAGAATGAGATCTTTTATCGAAGCTATTCATTCCAAAAAATGACATATTTTTAAAGCTACTATTGCCACAAATTTTATCCTTCTCGTCAATAAATTAAAATCAATTCACGGATAGAAATTTAGCAAATGTACATTACGAACATTGTACTTACTTGCAAAACATATTTTTTTTCCACTTCTTTTCTTTGACCTTTATCGTTTGAATTTCTTTAAAACTACATTAATATCTTCCCACAATTTCGATTTACAATTTTTTTAAAATTAGATAAATAAAATCTTTGGAGTTCGAAGAAAATTCAAAAGTTTTTTTGAATTTTTTGAAAATTTATTGAAATTTGGGTTCTTCGAAATTCTTATTTATTCACTTAAGGGACAAAGTTTACATTAATGAATAATTTAAAAGAATTTAATATGAAAAATAATTTATATAAACAAATCCATACCCAGAATATATTTGAATAGAGTAGATATTTATTTGGTTGCATAAAAATCCCTTAAAATCAAATCAAATAATAATAATAAAAAAAAAACCAGGAAAATAATGTTTTTGATGAAACATGTAATTTTATGTTGTCGTGTAATACTTCGATGTAAACATGCTTATGATGAGATGAAGAAACTAAAAATATATCTTAAAAACAGTGATTTTCCTTCAGTTGAGAATGTTTTAAGAATTAGGAATGTATTAAGTATAATTTCATAAAATAATTTAATTGAAGTTTTCATAGAAACACTTTAAGGCATCAAATTTGAGAAAATCACTCTCTCTCTCTCATATCTTAGACTGAGTTCTATATATAAAAACTTGAGAACAACTGCTTTATCAAATTTAATCTATTTATTTGTTGAAATGTTTTTTTAAAAAAAATAAAAAATCCATATTTCAAACTGTACTATTTAGAAGAATGTAGAAGTAATACAGTCAATTATTTTATAACGCTATTAATTTGTTCCAAGTTATATGGAAACCGTGCTATAAAAAACTCAAAATTAATTTGAATTTGGAAATGCGATCTATGGAAATTGCGTTGTGAGAAACAGAAATAGACGAATCAGATTAATTTATGCTGCGTTCTTTGGAAACTACGTCATAAGAAACTCAGAATGAACTCAAATTAAATAACGTTAAATACAATACCTGAAGAGTAACCATCTACAATAGTTTTTTTTTTTTATTTATTTATTTTTTTTTGCTTCATGTCCGAATTCCAGATTCATTCACATTTAACAATTTTGCTACGTAAGTTATTTTTTCTCCATCCTTCAAACGAATTAAAATTTCGATTTTGTTCACAAGGCATGCATATATATAATTATATATATTCTTTTTAAGTGTTTTTTGCTTTTATATAATTCAACCATTTTGCAGGCTTAAGGATAATTTTTTTTTCAGATTACTATAAATAAACAAAACTTTTACCTCGTTATCCTCTAACGTTGTACAACTCCTATAACGTAAATTAAAGAAGTCAATAGAACTTTATTACGCGTATATCTGAACATATTTAAAAACAATTTTAGAATAAATGGGGGGGAAGCAAATTTTTATTGATTGCTGATTTTTAGATAAACTATCTGATAACTGGAATTAATAAAGAGGAGAGTACTCCAAAACTAATATCTGCAAAAATCTAACGCATCTAATAAGTTTTACTTTAGATAAATTGTCAAGTTGATTGAGTATTTGGTATGTTCTTCTAATAGACAAAGCACATAAGGAGATCGCGGTATAGAAGAGGGGTCGCAATTTTCGCTCTGAGTTATACGGAAATTCCGTTGTAAAAACACCACATGTATAAGACTGGATTGCATAACACTGAATGGAAGAGTTTAGATAAATGCAAAATTGTAACTTACAATAAAAGTATTTTTTTTTTGTTTTATTTGTATTACCTATGAATACTCCTCCTACTACTATCAAGCAAATGTTCGTGTTTGCGGCTTTTATAATATATGTACCAACATACATAATTATATATATTATACGCATGCATAATTTTACTACATATATATTTTAATAATGCTAATGTAACGCATTCACTATTCTTCTATAAAGATATTTGGACGGTATTCAAACATGCTTTTTTTACACATTACATTTCACCCCTTATAAACATAGAACAGCTATACTCGGATTAAAATATAAAAAGAGTTGAATCCAATCAAGATAGAAACACATATTAGAATTATCAAACACTTTTACACATATAAATTATATTCTATATTTGAAATAATTTAAATTCCCTCATCATTTTCGACATTGCGTAAAAATCCAGTATATACTTTCAACTGTTTTCTTTATTCTTACTCACCGCTAGATACTTATTATTTCTGACCTCAGCTTACATCTTATAATCTGATGAATTAATAAATCCGTGATGCATTTGCGGAATTGAATTTCAGCGGCATATAAAATGATCTTCATAGTAATTACTGTGGATTTAAACATTGAGGAAAATGCGACATTGTCGGTAGTATGCTTCAACGGAAAGAGAAATAGTAAATAACCAAGTCGCTGTGTAATTAATACGAAGATACGAAATGTAGATGGATTAGGATGTGGCTAAAATTATTTTCATTTATAATAGTTGGAAATGTCATATAAATTAAATATGTCTTTTAAATTTCAGTTACAGTTATAAGTACCTGATCATTTTAAAGACTGTTTTATTATTAAAATTTACAACATTTCAAAATTGTGAATGAAAGAAATTCTAAATCAGATACAAATACTTTAGAAACAGAACATTAAGAATAATAAAATATTTCGGTCCTTCAAAAAATATGCAAATTTAATGATGTAGTTTATCATTCATCAATTAATAATTCATTCACGAAAAATGAAAAATGATAGGTTTTTCAATGGGTGACTCGAATAAAGATAAGATTCCAAAAAATATGGTTTGTGAACTGTGAGTGAAATTAAATTTCAAAAAATATTCCCTGAATATTTTTCTTTTTCTAAGCACAGACGGAACACCTGCTTATATTACTATGTGAAGTGAGGTAATATTTTTTTTACGCGCATTACGAATACAATGGAAGAATGCTGGTCAAATCGGTATCTTATTTTAATTCCCCATATTTTTGGAAACTTATCCTTTTTCCAATCACCCCTTCCAATCATTTTAATATTTATTAAATTCCCTTCTTTGCGGATTATGTTCTCTACATTGTTCTAACCTTCGTAATATGTTGAAAAAAGTTCAGGCTTGCCTGTATTGGTCTATAAGGTCCAATTTGGTTTACATTTTTCCCGGTCAAAATAAATATTTTTAAGAACATCTAATTATTTTGTATTCATTAAAATATATAGTTCGTTTTATATATTTCATCATTATATATATATATATATATATATATATATATATATGTAATAATATATAATAATAATAATAACAATAATATGTATGTAATAATAATAATAATATGTATATGTATATGCTATATATAGATGTTATTGTTATGCATGTGTATATATGTATGTATATGTAAATGACATGTTTTGTATATATATATGCATGAATGTATATATATATATATATATATATATACATGCTCTTTGCAATGCGATTGCTTATTAACTTCACACTGTGAAGCAACGCGGGGGCTATTAGTAACGGACTTCGTAATTTTGAACCTCGGTTACGTGACGGAAAGCGACACTTGACATGGTACCTTCCTCTCTAAACTTCGATATAACATCAACTGGAAGGCTTGGGACCTCTACAGATTTAACGCGCATCCACCCCATTATAGGTGGGTCTTCATCTGCATCTGCGCTCAAACCTTCGACTCGACGAAAGATGCCGGTCGGGGTGGCCGCGACCGTCACCATTAGGCTACTGCGGCCGCATGATCTTGACAAAGAAAAGATAATCTTGATGGACATCTTTTTTATTCTTTCTTATCTCTCTTTGAACTTCCCTGTTATATTCATTTTCTGTTTTTTCACCTTACGCAACTGTCCATTTTTATTGTGTGTTTCAGAGATATATTTTATTTTATAATATTTCTCTGATGGTTAGTCCGCTGTCTTATGAATTCCTTCAGAAAAAGATAACTTGTATACAGCTTTTTTTATTGTAAGGAGGATTTACATACATAAAATAACAACAAAAACCTTTATTGCAACCAGAACATTTATAATGTAGAATATAAGACACATATTATCTTTTAGTTTCCTCCTTGTATGTATACATGATAACCTTGTAGCTAATTTATCACTAATATCCTATTTCATCTTTAGTTTCAATATAATATGAATTGTATCTTACCACAATTCTTTTTCACTTAAAACTTTAGCTTCAGATTGCATAGTTAATTGAAGGATTATCGATTCTGCCCTTCTGAAACATGAATTGCATCTGGTTGAAAACCAATTAACGGAGAAAACTTTTCCTGACACGTGATATTATACAGGCAATCCAAAACATCAAAAAATATTGTTCTTCGTATATAAATCCTTTTTAACAACGGATTGAAATAAATGCATATATTTAAATTAAATATATAATTTGAAGCAAAATAAATTGCATAGTGTTTCTCGATAAAAAATAATGAAGAATTCTACTCGTTAATAAATTCAAAGATTTAGAGAAAACTAACGACAAAATACTTAAAAAATATATAAATTTCAAAATCATGTACAATTTATTTTATAAATGAAAAACGAGCAATAATAACAGAATCATTAGTGTTTAAAGTCATTAACTGGTATGGCTCTGAAATTTACTTTAATGTGTCTCACAATCTAGGTACCTGACCCTTTCAACATTTAGAAGGAATGAACCTATGAATCGGAAACTGATTTTAAAAGTCCGCCCCTCTTAAGGTTATTATAACAAGGCAAGAGTTTTTAGATACTTTTCATTTTCCAGATTAAACCTCTCCTGAGAAACCAGATATTTATTAGTCCTTGGAGGCCAGAAAAGCCTGTATGGGAGAAGAAAAAAAATTTTTCAGAATAGCTTCGGCAAAAGATAGGGTCCTCTCTTCTATCTCCTCATAGCACTAACAACATCGATTTCCGACCGTCTGCCAAAACTAAATTGATTGTTGCTGTTAGCACCAAAGCCGCTTATGGACCAAGAAGTTGAAAAGAAAGAAAAAAATGATCCTGGTTCGTATATAGATCAGGGGTTTCAAGCCAAGCAGTTCACTCAAATAAGATTAGGGAGAGAACTTTTCTTAACTTCTAAAGGATCAGTTGGGGAAAGAATTTCTAGCAGCAAATTTTTCGTTCCTGTCTTCATACAGATAAATTCGTGGTAAGGAATTGCCTTCCTTATAGGATACAGGACAATTTTCGACCCTCAAAAGTAATGCGTTCCTGGAAATCGGGGTAGTTGGGACGGAAGAAGGATTTAAAATTCACTTGACTGAACTGATTTGGGTTTCTTGGATCCCCGAGAGCAATTCCATTCACTTTGGGTATTGCTTTATTTTGTTTGAATGACAGAGGGAGCTCGATGATTAATTGAATTTAAACAAGTCTTACTTATAACTTGAACATATTATGCTTAATATTTTTAACTTTACTGTGAATGCAGACCTGATTCTGCATTACTGTTGTTGTGGATACTTATGATTATTATTGACAAAGAATATTATTAAATGTTTTCGATAGTTGAAGCTTCAATTTTTTTTTATTTAACCAGTTTGCTCAATATCTTCTGAGGGAGAAACGCTAAAGTTAGAGTTTTAAATTTTTTCATCTTTTCTATTTTAATACTCTACTTAAAAAAAAATTGATTACATAAAATTTAATTCTAAATCTGTCTGCATTTTGAAAAATTCGAATTCACTCATTACGAAAGCAAACATTATCAAAAACGATTAATCGCATTATTCACATGTTTCAGGAAAAAAATTATTATCAAATGATTTATCTTCGTAAAAGATGTTAAATATTTGTAATTTCTTCTCCTTAAAATTTAATTCTAAGTGAAGTTATTTCCTCTTGTCTATCCTGATTGTAAACATAAATTTCCGTAAGGCTTTAAATCGATTAGACATAGTCTCGTTCAACAGATCTATTTAAAATTGTATCAAATGTGTCCGCATATTATATATATATATGTATATATATATATATATATATATATATA
>BMAW01122873.1:1167631-1204404 GCA_019974015.1 Nephila pilipes | reverse complement strand
TATATATATAATTATTATTGTGTGTGTGTATTGAGGGAAATACATTTCTTTTAAATAACATTTAAAACTTATAATGATTACCCTGAAGTAGATTATTTCAATATATTCAATATCAAATATTTTCGTAATGAAGGGTAACTTTTAATTAATGGTTTATTCAATCTGTCATTTTCTGATACAACTAATTTTGCTTTATTAACACTTAAAATAGCCCCATTTCACTGCACTTCTTTAGCACTTCAACTATAATCTTCAAACAATGCATCAATCTCAAATTAAATCACACAGTTGTTTCCTTAGATACACTTGAGCGATGCGCAACGAGTAAGTATGAAGAAACAAAAACTGATATCCGATTTATTCTCTCGATATTGTTCCTCTGAAAACAATTTTTCATCCTATTTAATTTATGTTCCCAGGTAGAGGAAGAAGAAGAAAAAGGAAGTCTCTTTGCCCAGCCACTTCTTCTTATCTTCCCACACACGAGATTTATCAATTGTTTTCGTTTTGCCCTATAGCCGTTCTACAGAGAAATGAAATGAGCCCATTTTTCAATGTAGAAAATGGATATGAGTTTTGTTCGGATGAAAAATATATTCTTTTTCTTCCTTTCATATCTTCTACTCTTTAGGGTTTTATTTTGGTCTCGGTTCCACGCTCTATATAAACTATGGAATGCCAAGAAGATGTAGTAGATTCCTTCTTTAAATAAAAATAAAATATTTTTCTGCTTTATCTATTCATACCAAAGCGTTCCTAAAGCAAACTGAAATTGGAAGGATAATTTATTATAAACAAAGTCAAAAGAAATGAGGTTCAAACAAAGGATGTATTAAATCAAATGTTATATGTTGACCTTAAGAAATGCAAAGATGATGAGATTATAGATGTTGTGAATTGTAATTTATATTACTGATATAACTAATACTACAGCTCAATATAATCCTTTATTTGTTTGGTCTCCTTAATATGTACGCATCTTTCAGTCAATTACTTTATGAAACAAATAAATTATATAATTTGGGAGAAATAATATTTTTGTTTCGGTAAATCACGTTTACAGTCTAATACGTATATCATCTCATTATCAAAATTGTATTTTCATCCATCACCATCTTAACTATTTTAAACCGCAATATACTCTATACATCGTAGTTCAATATTTAGTCTCTAATTGCAACCTGCTTCTTCATATTTCCAATACATTTGAATATTCACCAAATCTTAAGATTAATGTTTGCTAAATATTGATAATTGTGGTGAATATGCAAGAATTGTTCTGTAATTCACTTCGTATACGGATAATGAACTGAATGCCTGAAATTATAGATCTGAATTCTGTGATTAATGCATAAAATCTCAGAAGTAATAGTATCAAAGTTTTCCATTCTGTTATATATAGAGAGTATAAGAATATTATATAATATAACACATCAATTAATAACTCCTGAGGCTCAACATTGAAACAACATTTTTGCAATTTTTATTCATCAAATAACACCTTTGTTAATCACCTTAGGTGATACAATCGTTCCAACGCTTTTCCAAATCCCCCAATTTTTCAAGAAATTTTTGTGCGAGTAAATAGCGATAAACAGCTTGAATCATCGGACTGTTGCTGTTTTGTTCCATCGAAAGCACAACGCGCACCTTGGAAAACCTTTTCATGCTCAATTTTCATGGGATGTAAATACACTTCCCATGATATCTGTGTATCTCAGCAATCTCACGGAGTCCACTTTACGATCTTCATTATTAATTTTGTCACTTCACCACATTTTCCGGTGTAACGGCTTCACATGGTCTGCCGCGTTCAGCGTCATTGTGTCGTATGACCACTTTAACCTCGGCAAACGACCACCGACAAATCGTTTGCTTTTGATGGACAAGAGTCGAACATATCAATCCATTGTCTGCTTTAGCGATGTTTTTACATTAAAAACAATGTTTTATTGAACACGAAATCGTTTTTCCATTTTTAAACAAACTACAAAACGATCTACTCCAACCTCATAACTCAGCTGTTTCTGGTCCGATCATTAAAATTTGACACGTTTCAAGCAAGGTTAGTAATCTTAGAAAGACCTGGTTACTGGTTTACTACGAGCTGATCCTCTCTGGGTTAGTCTCGGGAGTTATTGATTGATGTGTTATAATTGTTTGGTACGTTTCTGCTTGTCGTAATTCCTTACTTGGCGAATGCCAATCGACTCTTGTTTCTTCCAGCCGGTGTTTTGTCCCTCTTAGTTTGACCATCTTTGTAATAGAACTGGTGACATGAGCCATTCTTGTTTATTATGATAACAGTTGATAGTCATACAAAATAGGGAAACTCTTACTATCATGACTAACAGATGCCAGAATTGCTATCAATGAGCTTTATTGTTGTATTATACAAAATACAATCCACTTAATACTTATTTTTATATCTGAACTATCATATATATATATATATATATATACGAGAAATAAGGCATTTTAATTATACATTACAAAAATAATTAAAGAAAAATACTTTCTTCACCAAATTTAATAAATACTTTAAGTTAATATCAAATTAATCCAATGATTAAAAAAGATTTAGGTGAAAATACCAAACATGGAATATTTTCAATTCTGCTGCAAATTATATGTTACCTAACAGTTCAGTAAGAAATATTAGAAACAATTATGGAATTAAAGTAAATACCAATAAAGCAAATGTCTGCAGTATAAAGACTGATTGACTTTTAAATAAGTCAAGAAGGGAACCAAATGAAAAAATTAATATAGTTTCAATGTCAAACGGAACATGTTGGTCTCACTTTTGCATTAAAAAAATTCTGAGTGATTTCACAAAATTTTCAGTAATTTCTTAAAATCTTGATTAAAAGTAAATTATAGTTATATGCTCATCTCCATTTATTAAAAAAATATGTAACTTTTGAGTGATGTTAACTTCAAAGTAATAAGAACTCAAAGAGAAATTATCAAAGTTTATTTAAAGAAATTATGCTCGTTTCTGTTGAAAGCAGTCACAAACTTGTCACTTTACATATTATAGATTCGTTATCTATAAACACACACACACACACTCATATATATATATATATATATATATATGCACAAAAGTGTTCGTTTAAGCACGTAAACTATGCAAATCTACAGTTTTATACTGATTTAGATGAAATTGTACCATTTATCTTCATATCAAGAGGAGGGTTACTATTCAAAACCAACCGTTTAAGTCAAGAAATTTATATTTGTATATATTATAAATTTTTCACTTCAGACACACGCACAAAAACTAAGCTACTGTAACTTAAATAACTTAAACTTTTACTGAACTTCAACTTTAACCTTTACTTTAAGGTACTAATTTTTCACCTTTTCGCTGAACTATTCTTTTTCGCTCTTCACAATATAGCTTCTTATTATTGCTTTGGAACTCATAAATCATATCACTTTGTTTCTGTTTATGGTTGCTTACTTAGCTAAATACTTTCACTTAATTTACTGTAGTTTACTTAGCTATTTACTTTCCATTAAAATTCATATGAGGTCAAACACACATTTTAATAATAATATCAACTTAATTTATTCATTAAACACAGTTCCTATTGCGTTACCTTGGTGATCAGTACAGTTTATGGTTGGTATTGCATCACCCCGCAATACATTTAATAGCATTTCCTTTCGAGTTACCTTGGTGTTCAGTGCAGTTTACAGTTAGCACTCAATCACTCTGCCATTCACAACTTTCTCGAATATTAACTCGCTTGCGTGAGCTCCAATCGGAGAATTAATCTGATCTGTTCTGCACTGAGGGGATCGTATGACATCCCATACTCACCCCTTTACCAAAAAACGCCCTCTACAGGCGGGTTTTGAGCACGGGAGATAACATATATGGAATGTATTTATTCATATCAAACAATTTATATTTATAAATTGTAGGCATAAACATGCAATAGCAATATTGAAACTGGAATCGATAGAAAATATTTTTTTTATTCCAGTCTTGATAAAATTTTCCTCTGTTGACCTACAATATAAGAATAAATTCAATGTTACCATAACATTTCAAAAAACTTTTCACGAAATCAAAATTTTTTTCAATTTGTATAAGACGTGTAAAAGAAGAAACACAAAATATATATGTTAGGTATTTATTCATATATAACAATTTATATAAATAGAACATTCAATAGTAATATTTAAGCAATGAGCGACTAAGATATTTAGCTTCACAAACCACGAGAGAGTATATTTTAATACATTTGAATATATTTTAATACATAATCTGTGTATAAAAAAGAAGAGTTTGATTTTTTTCTGTGGTTCGTATATTTGCCATTTCTCCATATTTATCAAATGGGAAAGTTTGAGATGTAGTTAATTTCATGTAATTAGATAAACTTAGTTAAGTTAGATATCAATTGATATCCATCGAATTGTCATGGGAGAAAAGAAAATGTATCGGAGAGAAAACCCCGTGGTTAAAAAATAAAAAGCTACCTGGGCGTCGAAAACATCTGAACAACAGGAGTTTCGTTTATATTAAAAGTGTTTTAAAGTTTATATATCTAGATCGAGGGAAATAAACTTTGAGAAATATACGTACGAGTACAACGAAATCGACACAGATAGAAATCAATAGAGATTAGCGAATAAAAACTCTTTTTTAAAAAATAAGGAACTTTTAATAATAATAATTTCGATAAAATGGAGAGATACAAAAATTATATTTGTTTTCTAAACAGTGTTCACAGTTTGATTTGTGCTTAGTTAGTAAAATTTTGCGCAATTCACCTTGGACCAAAACAGGAGGAAAATTAATGTCTACCTGACATTTCAAAAAAATATCCCTATTCCCGTCAATGAAGCTTTACTTATTGTAGAATCGAGAGAATGTCACATACTTTAGCTGGAACCGTTTTAAGTAGGACTTTAACATTAACAGAATCATTGTAACGTCAAGTATAAGGTACTGTTACAGATAAATAATTGAAATCTTATAAATAAAATAAAGCTTAAGGCAGCATCACAAAGGTATAATTTCCATCATATTTTAGAGCAAAAAAACACGAATTAATGAACATATCTACTTTCAGTTAATTCAGGGATAATGTAAATTTCCGGATAGGCATGGCAACACATTGATCAAGAAAATGGCATGCCTTCTGAAATCTACGATAGAAATGACGACGTGTTAGAAAACTCGCACTTTATACATACCATTACCTCGCTGTCTAGCGGTTCATTGCCTTTCCTCTGCCTACGCACTGTAGGGTAAAAATTGCTTGTTTAGATAATTTATATCACTCTTTATATTTTTGCTCAAGAGTTTGTAAACACCCTTACACATATAGTATAATTATATGCTACATATAATTCTACCACACATATTAGAATTACATACCTATAATTCTGAAGGTCTTTTTAACAAGTTCTTAACCTTTAAGTAAAATTCCTTAAAAAATGTAGAAAAAATAAAAGTTTGTTAGTAATGTAAATAAAAGATGCAGGTGAATCAACTTTAATTTTTAGAAATTCTTTGCAACAAATCACTGTACAAATATCAAAAATGCTTTTTAATATTTGTAGAGTTACAAAGTCTTTTTAGATTTTCACTACATTTCTGATGAGGAAAAGATATAAATTCATTATAATTTTGATACAAACAAAGTTTCTTGTATAACACAGATACAAGTAATTTTCAGGTACAACTAGAATTTTTAAAATCGGGTGAAAAATAAAATGGTTATGATCCCGGGGGAATTATTTTTAACCAAGACTAGTGTTAAGTAAATTTTGAAATGAAGAGATTAATGCAATGGAAGCATAGAAACTTTTTAATTGAAATGCTTTCATCTTTATACAAATTTTGTAATATTTTACCTTTATGCTGATCCCAATAGCTAAAAGAAATGTAAAATAAAAATTTCAATGATAGATTTAACCAATAATAATATTCAGTGCATGTAAATCATATACTTTTGAATCAGCTAAATTTCTTAAATTAATTTTTTTACTAAGATCAGATATATCATTCCAGTTCATGAAATATTTACTAATATATTAAAATGCTTAACTTAAAATATAATTCAAATACATCTGTTAGAGATTTATAACATAGAATTCGCTAGTTCCTTTCTCTTACAGGAAAATTTTAATAGTCCCAAAATATATTTTGCTCTATTTCGATGAACTCTTACATTGACATTCAGGGCAGAAATCGTACTTTTCTCGCTTCTGTTTAATTTGTGAATTTCAAACATTGGTAAAGAAAGGTTTTACTTCCCCAGTGAAGTAAATTTAATGAAACGATGTTTAATTAATTGCTCCCACTTGAAACGTGTTGAATAAATTTACTTAGTCATTTGTTCAAACGTCAAGTTGATTTAAAAGGAATTTAATTAATTTAACTCTAATTATCCAATCTAGTGATGACTTGATTTATGCAGCTAGGAAGTGAGTGATTTAGAAACTTTTCACGAGCCCAAACATGCTCCTTTTGATGGATTTCAAAACATGGTCTATGCGAAGAATGGAGCCCAAACAGAGGAAATTTCGCATCTTAATAATTCGAGAGAAGATAAATATTTCAATGCAAAAATGTAATCCTCATTGGTAATGCATGTAATTCTAGGAAATTCTTCGTATAATTATAATTATTGGATTCACTTATAAAATTGTATAAACTAAAATATATTAAATTCAATAACACAATTTTTTTTTTTTTTTGAAATTCACAAGTAAACGAAAAAAATTAATTACAAAATAAGTAAAATACCAAATGAATTGTTTAAAAAAATACATGGCCCAAACTACAAAAAGAAAGAAAAAATTGCCAACTAAGAACTGAATGATAATACAACAAACAAAATAAACTAAAAAAAAAAAAAAACAAAAAAAGAATTAAAAAAAAATTTTAAAAAAAAAAAAAAAAAAACACAGAAATATAGAAAAAAGATTAGGAAAATGAAAAACAGTAAAAAACCAGTATTTCAAAAAAATCACAATGATGCACTATGAGGTTTAAGACTGATCAACTGTATTAATTCTAGAAACATTGCCGAAACAAAAATTCATCAACAAAAAACATTATTAAAAAATGGCTATAGAACCAGAAATATAATTAAAAAGAATCTAAAAGCTAACTCAATTTTTTTTTAAAAAAATAAAATGAGAATTCCAACACAATGCATGCCAAAAGAATCTTTAAAAACAAAAGCTAGAATAACTAAAATGAAAATGTTACTAAAACTCTAAAATAAACCAAATTTCGTTTATATATATATATATATACATATAAGATAAAGCAATGAATTTATCATTAAAAAACATAAAAGTAAGAGAACAATTAAAATCCAAAATCAACAAAAAAAAAAAAAAAACATTTATAGAACTAAGTATAAAAGATGAATTTGAATCAAATTTGAAACTAATTTGAACCAAAGAATAATTTGAATACCCAACAGAACAAAACATGCATATTCAGACAAGGGACTGAATTGTGGCATTAAACTAGTTTTGTGGTACCAACCCTATATATATATATATATCTTTAGCGGCAGCGAATGAAATTTGCCTTTCAACTTAACGAAAGAAAAAGCGGAAAAGAATGATCTACATTCAATAAGTGTGTTGTTTCTATGATTACAATGTCTCAACGAAGACATTTAACTGATTCAGAAGCCTGGATAATTGTTAGACGGTTAGGGGGGGGGCAAACACAAGCCAAAGTAGCAAAAGCTACTGGAGTTGCACAATGTGTGATTTCCAGAATCTGGAACCGTTTCTTGGAGACTGGAAGTGCAGGCCGAAGACCAGGGCAAGGTCGAAGACATGCAACAACTCCCAATGAAGATAGATATTTAACACTAACGTCTCGGAGACACCGAAATATGAATGCCACTCTTCTCCAGCAACACATTCGGACAGTTTGAGTCGAAATTGTGGTGCCAGTAGCCGTACTGGCACCACAATTTCGACTCAAACTGTCCGAAACCGACTCCAAGCTGTAGGACTGTATTCTCGTCGATGTTACACTAAGAACAAGGCAACTTCGCGCCCGTAGAGAATGGGCAACCGATCATGTGAACTGGAGAAGAAATGAATGGCGCAATGTTCTTTTCTCTGACGAGTCCTATTTTTCTGTTCATCCTGATAGGCGTATACTTATATGGAGGGGATCTTGGCGCTAGAAACAATCCTGCGTTCGTGCTTGGAAGTTTCACATTTGGAGGATATGGAGTGATGGTCTATGCTGGCATCTTTATTGATGGGAGCACCAATCTCTACATCATTTGAAATAGAGCTCTGACCACTCGCTGATATAAGGATGAGATCTTAAGACCTATTGTAGTCCCGTAGGTTGCAGCAATTGGAGATGACTTCATCTTAATGGACGAAAACTGCAGGCCACATCATGTCAACTTAATGGGTGATTTCCTTTTCGAGGAGGGAATCGTACGAAGGGAATGGCCAGCATGTTCTCCGGACATGAACCCAATAGAACACGATTGGGACATTCTAGGCCGACGAGTTGCTGTCCGCCCTACCACTCCCAAGAGCTCTCCATGAACTGGATAGAGCTTTTCTGGAGGAGTGGGATAGAATACCCCAGCTCCTCATAAATAGCCTCATTAACTCCATGCCTCAAAAGTGTTCAGCGTTTCTGGCTGTCTGGGGAAACCATACTCCCTACTAAAAACTTTTTTTCTTTCAAGTAAATACACTTTTTTATTCGTTTTTTCTCGAATGCACAAATTGTGTTTTTTTTCCTTTTGTGTCCAAATGCTAAGTAAAATGCATTTTTTGCTGCTAAACATGCTTGATTTTTTTTTCTTACATAGCCTACTAGTCTGTCGATCATTTATCAATCATATAAATAATTCCCCAGCCGCTTAATCCACCTAAACCCTCAATATCCTTTGGATGTTTTGAGCAGTGTAGTTCGATGACCGATTATCCATTTTCCTAAGAAGCCCATGAGTATGACGCCCTTCATATAGTTTTTCCTACCAATGAGACCATATTTTTGTTAAAACAGATTCACTGTAAGTACCTTTTGTTTTGATTGTCGCTTAATATTTCCTGTATAATGATAAATCCAAGTTTCATCGGCAACATATGATGACAATTCCAACAACCAAATTTTGATTTGACTGCAATCGGCTATCAAATATAAGAACTATCCCATAAGTTACTGTCACGTTTATTTTGGACTGAATATAAGAAATGGAAGCACGCAATATTTACATCAACTTGGAAACATCGTCTTCAAAAACAGGCACTTTTTATAGCTAATTTCGTAAATATGAGTTTTTTAAAATATTAGACTCAGTTCTTTAACATACTTATATATCATTTTGTTAAAAATATTTCTGTATATCACATAATGTTATTCTATTTCACTTTTAGATAATCATCATATTAAAATAGTAATATATTCAAAACAAAATAATATTTTGAAAAATGTGATTAATTCGCAGTTTCGAGGGTTTTTAAAAGTAGTTTCTAGTCCTTTTTTTCACTATACTTATTTTTATTTTCCAAGATAATGTTGCACATTGATTTGCCTTAGATTTTTCTCCACTTTAATTTTTATATGCTTCTTCTATTTATGTGTATTCCATTTCACTTATATTATATTTATATTGTTGTGTTCATTTCATGTCTGTTCTTTCATTTTCTGTATTCATTTTAATTTCTTATATTTGATTTCATTTTTATATTTTGTATTTTTTGCTCTTATTATATTTACGTTTTCTGATATATTCTGTTGATATTTGTATTCTTTTATATTTGATATTATGCTTGTATTTGCAATCATTAATCTATTCAATTAAAATACGTATTTTTTTTGCTTTATTACATTTCTATTGTGAGACATTTGTACATTCTATTTTACTGTAACAAATTATTTTTCTTTCGAGAAAACTCCGTTATAGTCTATTACAATATTTATATATGTATAAATTTTGATTATTTCTATTTTTCTCCAGCATATATTATTATACTATATATTTACATCTATCATATTTTTACATTTTATCACAAACCATTTTTTGTATTTTATTATGTTTTTGTCTTTATATACATTATGTAACTTTTCTCAATTTTTATAATTTTATATAATCTATTTCATAATTCTCTTAAGTATGCATTGTAGTTTTGAAAGTTAAATTCAGTAACGCGAAACACAGAAATTTTAAAAGCAGAAAATTGCTCTATTGCTTTCTTTAGAGAGGTGCAATGAATATCTCAATGTTAAAAATTCCTTTGAACGATAAATATTGTATAAGTAACGTACATTTACTTTTGTGCTTTCCTATCAGGCCTTCCATGATCCGGATTTCCTTTACCCCAGAAATCCTTGTTTTGACACTGACATAAAATAAATGCCTTCTCCCTGGATTTCATTTTGCTGGCGCCGATGTTGATGGATTGCTTTTTAAAAATATTCGATCGGAAATTGATACACAGGATGGCAGGAACTCTTGCAACGTTTTTCTTTGAAAAGAGTGTAAGAAAATAACTCTTTTATTCATAGTTCGTGAAGGACCGCTAAAAGACTTCAAGTGCGTGTGTCGCATTATCTTTGGTAATACAAGACCTCTATTTTTCATTTCGTCTCAAGGAATACTTTTTTACAGTTTTTTTTAAGCATAGAAAACATTTTTATTGAGAAAAAAAACCTCTGTCAAATAATTATCTTCATTTGTATTTTTCATTTAAGAGCACTTCACATATAAGGAGAAAAATAACGGAGAATTTTGTATTTTAGATTCGCAAGTCAAAAATGACCAAAATTTGAAATTTAGAGTCAAAGATTATGAAGCTCATTTGATTGTGATTGTTTATTAACATCGCAATGAAAAGCAACACGAGAATTATTGGAGACGGATCTCGTACTTTTGAACTTCTGTCAAATACCGACACCTAATCTGTCATCTCTCTCTTCAAATTTCCACACAACATTACGGAAGAACTTAGGATATCGACCAATTTTAAAATACGTCAGCCCTTCTATACGACAGGTCTGTAGTGAACCAGGGCTCAAGTCCACAACCGTCCAGTATATAGAACTAAATGTAAAATAATAAATAATGTTTATAAAAACAAGTAAATATTGATTAGCCCAATCATAGATGTCAGGTGTGCCATAATACATGGCGACACGCCTGCACAAGTGTGATTTGTCCAGCGTATTACATAAACATTTAAAGTTAAAAAATATTAACAGATTTTGTCTATAAAATAATGAAACGATGTGACCAAAATTATGGCTGCTACTTGGAAGTGTACTTATTTCCAAATATGTAGCCTAATCATAGATGTCAGGTGTGCCATAATACTTGGCGACACTCCCACACAAGTGTGATTTGTCCAGCATATTACATGGACATTTAAATTTTAGTAGAATTATTAACAGATCTTGACTATAAAGTAATGAAACAATGTCTCAAAAATTATGGCTGTTACAATGAAATGTACTTATTTCCAAATATGTATACATTTGAGACATTGGGGGATGATTTGCACATTGATGGTCGGGGCACTAACTACGCAAAAGGATCGACAGGGCAAAATATTTTGTGTGCTGCTTTGGAAACACATTTTATTCTGAAGGGCTGTATTATACATATATATGATAAATAAATTTATCATCTTTTTTTAATTTCAGTATATTAACGCAATACCTTTTCTTCTACATTTAAAAATATTGATTTCCTCTTTCAAATAGCATGCGTAAGACTCCACTAAGACTAACACAATTTTTCGTAAGACTAAACACAATTTCTCGAGTTCTTCTGTTCTCCATAGCACCTATATTAGCTATCTGCATAATTTAACGCTCTTTTTCTTCTCTTTCTCTGGCAGTGCAAGCCACACCACTACGGGCAGTTCTTTTGTTATGACTCGACAGTATTATTAAAAATCATTTGTATTTAAAATCTCCCTAAGTATTATCATCATGATTAAATAACCATTTGGATTAGTTAAACCAAGCAACTGCTATTTATTTGTTTCATTTTATCTATAACAACATAACATTATCCCAGACGTATCATATTTAAATATATATATATCTATGTGTGTGTGTGTGTGTGTGTGAGAGAGAGAGAGAGAGAGAGAGAGAGAGAGAGAGTGTAATGAATTCAAGTTATCACCTTTTTTTAAATATAATTTTGGCTCTTTTACCATCAATTCAAATTCTCATTTTCAAAACTAAGATTACTTTTTCAAGGAACGATTTATTCTTCTGATTCCTGTCAGAGAAATCAAGAACTTTTTACCTTAAATTACGGAAAATCAAGTTGCGTTGGATTAAATGTATTTGTTCGAAATATAAATTAAAAAACAGTCCTGCAGTTACAACACAATGCTGTACTAAATTATTATCGATAGAAAGATGCCGTGCAGTCAGTCTGTCTGAACCATACGTTTCTCGGACAAACATATTAGGCTTGCTGCTAATTCGCATAATCGGCGAGTCGAATTCTCTGCCACATTTAGTAATGTACACCCACGATCATCAGTAGTTTAGCTGGTTAGGTATATAATCCGTATCACCCATTCACACAAGACAGCCCGCGCAATTTTAATATTAGCTCAGCTTTGCCTTTTTTCTCTAATAAAGAAAATGGCAAAAAAGTAAGGCGATAGTTGAGGCAACGTTCTGAGATATTCCAACAGTAATGTGAAATGATACAAATGACTCATGGTAGAAAGTTATTTGGTACTTTTATGCACAGTAAAATTTTAAATTTTTCTTTGGATGACTCAATTCAACGAGCCATAGTTAGAAACCTTGTGGGCTACGGGTTGGAAAAGCCTAGTTTAATCCATCGTGTCAAATCAAGGTTTAATCATTCTTAATGAGGTGATATAAAGCTTAGAAGTTTTGAGCAATTTTCAGGATAAATAATATAAATGAACATTCATTTTAATTATTTTATTTTTATAAATAAATTTTAAATGTTCGAAATGAAATGGAATAATAATAATAATAATCGTTGATTATGAAAGAATTTCTTGAAAAAGAATTAATTATGTTTTTCCGTCTTTGTCCCATACGACCTATTTCTAAATCTGGCGAAACTGAATACAATGTACACAAGATACTTTTTCAGGAAAACCTATGAATAGTAAATATACCAGTAGCACAAAAAGTCGAAATTAATTTCATATGATGCTACATCATAAATGTTGTGCTCATACTCTCGTAAAAGATATCCAATAATAACTGATAATCTTATAATATGTATGATAATGCATTAAATTAGAAATGTAAGTATGATATACCTAATATATAGTATGAATACGAGGAATTGGCCGCAATGGGACTATACCCTTTGGCAGAATAACAAACTGATTGCTTAACTAAATCATACGGAACATTCCACGAGAAGCGTGAGCAAAAAAAAAAAAAAAAAAAGGATTGCAATTATTTCCTACACAGACTTCATCGTCTCATATACTCGTACATTTCTTTCTTTACCTTAATTTAAAAAAAGCGGTCGTCAAAACATAATAGACCACGCTGTATTATATATTCCACTGCTATTTGATGGCTTACAAAGAAAATAACAATTAAGGTGAATCGAATTAAGGTAAAGATTTCGACAAGGAAAAGTGAGCTAATTGTATGTCGAGTTTAAATAATTCTCAATTATTTTAAAATTAGAAGCAATGAAGTTCATATTCTAAGAATGAAATAAGATTATACTTTTATATTTATTTATGTAAAGAAGTTCACATTTATATGTATGAGTGATTAACAACAATGTATTTACTTCGGTAAGATATATTCATAACTTTAGGCACATCTTGGATAAAATCTACATATTTATAGATTTTAAAAAATTACATTATTCTTATAAACATCATTATATACACTGAACTTAATTAGAATTTAAGAAGTTAAATTTAATAAAATTTTTAATTTTATGATTCAAACTATCAAAATTTATATGTAAATACTGTGCGTATTTAAAATTTGTGATATCTTATTAGAAATGTTTTTTATTCACTGTATAAGTAAAATTTTGTTTCATAATGTGTTAGATATCAGCAATATGAATAATGTAGATTTTAAGAAAAACTTATCAGAATCTTATAAGACCATATTTCTCAAAAATCGTACGGAAAAATATTTTTCTTGTGGAGCGGAACTTACCTTTACAATTTTAAAATCCAATTTTCTAATATATATTTCTTTAATTCTCATAAATAACACTTCGGCAGAATCGGCAAAACGTCCTCTATTTTTAACTACAAAATTAAAGAATGCAAAATTTTAATAATTTTAGCGTCCCAGTTACATTAAAGTAAATTTCTCAATTTATGTTATACACTATTCATTTAGGAAATCTTATTAATGAAAATGAACTAAATTCTCGAACTAATTACTATCATAAGTTAACTGAAACATCATACTGTCTTTATTTTGACTTCTTTTTTACCTTTCTCTTTTTTGTTTGTTAATAACTCGTGAAAAAAAAAAGAAATATATAAATACGATTTTTTTTATATAATTGAAAATACGATCCTGGTTGTTACACTCAGATTATTAATTTCTAGTTTAGTAGTAATAATTCAACCCAATGGATTTTTTTTATTTCTTCAGTATTTTCTTCCTCTTCTTGCTATTTGTGAATATTTAATTTCTAGAATTATAAAAAGTAGTTCAGCTTTATTTTACCGAATATCCTTTTTAAATACGATGTTTAGCCTAAAAATTACTATGTTTCTTTTTTTATAGGTTAATTGGATATACAGATTTCCAAACCCCCTCCAAAAAATTGGAGTTAGGCTTTACTTAAAAATAGATGCCAGGTAATGTTATGATAATCTGGATTTTGCTAAACGTTTTATAATTTTTAAGGAATGGCAAAAACTTTCAAAGCTTTACTCCAGTATCGATTACATTTTTCTCATGTGAAATAGTATATTGAATGAAATTTTTAGCAACCAGCAGCACGGAACAGCACGCCCTCGAGTTCTGTTCCATTTTAACTAAGAATGCAGCATTTAATTTTTAGCACAGATTGACTGATAATCACTAATCTTACCGTTATATTTTCCGGTTAATTAAATAATAATATTTCCTAAAATTTAACCACACGTACTTTTGTATTCAACAAAAACAGCGACCACAGTAGGTATATTACTCAGTGTATCTTTTCCTCGATTACTGTTAATGCAACTCGCAACTACAAAAAATAAATCAATAAAAACGGTATATAAAGAAAGGTTACATTGGCAAAGTCAAAAAATTCCCGGAGCTGATACCCAACACAATAGAGTAAACATTTTGCATTCTTCACATTATGTATACATTTTTTACGTGCATAGATTGAACTTATGTATTTTGTTTACAGTTCGTATAACCCAGGGGTCGCCAAACTTTTTTGATCATCGCCCCCTATATAATTTTTCGAAATCTCCATAGACCCCCACAAAGGTAATTTTCAGGTAATTAAAATAAAACTATATATTAGACTAAATATTTAATAAATCAGAAACAGTAAGTAAAGTAGCTACAGAAATCAGATTGTTTTCTGGTTTATTATTTTATTTTCTATAAAGAATATAATATTAAGTCAATTATAAAAATATTTTAAATTTTTACGTACGCAGTTAGATATGTGTGATTTGCGTATTAAGAACTGTTTTTCCTTCGAGTCCCAATAGACCCCTATTCGACCCCTTGGGTCAGATAGACCCCCTACTGTTGTTAAATAGGCCCCTAGGGGTCTATATAGACCACTTTGGCTACCCCTGGTATAACCTGTTTGAATAAAATTAGTGTTAAGAATATGAATACCGCTTTTCCAAGTTCTGACCACAAAAACTGAATATTTGTTAAGTTAATCTTGAAGGCTTTCAGATTTTTGTAGGTCTTCTTAACATGATGAATTAAGTTTGAATGATGATTGCGAACAGGCTCGGACCTTTGCGAAGCTGATGCAAAAAGTCTTCCCCCTGCTTCACCAAAGTTTCCATTTTAATCGCTTGATGGAAATGTAATGGAGGGCTTGTATTATATCTTGTTTCATAATCTATCGTATCGAATTGCAATACTAACTCGTAGCAAGAAACTTCAAGGTGTGCAACACATACAAAACTTAAGGCTCTGTTTTTCAAACTTAAGCATAATTCGGAAGATGCGAAAAATTTTAAAAATTTGTTCGAGATAACTTATGGAGAATCGATTGTTGGAGATGGAAATTTGTCTTTAAGCATAACATTTCCGTCCACTTCTTCTTGTTCAAAATATTTGTGCCCGTCAGAAAGCGGTTAAACCAGGTCATTCAGCAGAAGCAGTTCAAACCAGTTTTATGTAATTCGTATGCGAAGGAACGTTATCAAAAATTAAACCAAAAGAATGGTAGCCCAAAGACAATCACTAGACATGTTTACAAAAGGAAGAATCTTTGAAATGCTTGAATCAGGATAATCTCAAACCTAAGTATCTCGAATTCTAAATATGCCTGAAGAATGTACAGAGGTTTCGAAGTGCGGGGAATGTTAAAAGACGATCAGTGCTAGATCGGCCAAGAATCACAACTATTCACCAAGGCCAATATCTGACAATAATTAAGAGACATCAGTGGGACGGTTATGCGAGAGAACTGGATTCAGAGTTCATAGCTAACTCAGAAGTAAAATTTTCTGGATAAATTGTTTACAGGATATTCAGTCTTTTGGTCTCAATGCCAGAAGACCAGCATTTTGCATTCCCATCACATCTACGCATAAACGCGCTTCTTTAAATAGGAGTTTGAAGTATCAGTTCTATAGTTCAGGCTAATGTGATGTTCAGTTTTTGACCTCGCTTTAGTCTGAACACTAAATATCATCGGCTAATGATATGGCGAGAACGTGGAAATAAATTTCACCCAGGAAACATTATGGAAATACAGCGTTTAAATTCAAGAAAAGAATTGTTGTTGTCAAAAAACATGTTGTGGCCGAACAACCTTTCAATCTTTGAGATGGGATCTATAACTGCTAGAAGATCCAGAAAGAAAGTTCTTAAACCTTATGTTCACCTGCTTCTAGGTACTGACAGTTCTGAATTCATATTTAGGGATGATAACGTACCTTTCACTATGAGCCCAAAACTCATTCGCAATATTAAAGCAAGTATGGGAAATCGTTGCGCTGGGTACCTGGATGTTAAAGATGATCATTCTTTATTGAACTACAGCGCCATCTTTTTATTTCCTTTGTATTTCACTGAAGTGTGAGTACTTTTAGTGCTCAGTTTTCATTGTGATACTATTTTATATTCGCATATCACATTTTTCATCATTCTGACTTAGATTTCTTACATTATTCATATAAATATTAATTATGGTTAACTTTTTGGATACCAGTGTAAGTTTAATATTCATATCAGCCGGTATGAAGATAGCCAACTTTAGAAGGGTCGATAATTTTTAAAATTCTATATATAAGCTTTATTTTGGCAAAATTATTTTTTTAGGCGTATTGTGTCAGTGATTTTATTACAAACTCAGCAATAAAAATGGTTGTCTTGGAGACCTGGGGTTTTTTTTTTTCTGAAGAATTACTGTTTGTTTAAAGTGTAATCACCCTCCATATTCTACACAAGTGTCTTCTGCGCTGATATTTGTAATAATCGGATGTAGTTACTTTAATGTGGCAATCGTAGATTTTGATGACCGACTTTGTCAATTTGATCCTTAAATAAAGGACTAGATTTACCATTAAGAGTAAATTAAAAGCTACTTCCTTTATTACTGTTATTCATTTTTATGTAGCATTTTAAGTCAAATAAAGCAAATTCATAGAGTCAATGAATGTGTAACTGAAAACAAAAGCAGCATTTTAAACTGTTAGAAAGACGACAAAAATGTTAAAATTTCTCTTTTAAGTTCGATCATCACAAAATTCTGTACGAGTATTTTTTTAAATGTGCTTTTATAATACACACATTTTTTGAGAATATTTAAAGTCTCTGAGGTAGTGAAGTGCTTCCTTATTTTTTAAGTATTCTTATGTAATATTTCTTGTAATTTAAATATTCAAATAATGTTTTTTTTTGTAAAATTTTCTGCTGGTATAAAAACATGAAATAAATAAAAATATTTAAACATCCGCTTTTGAATCACATCAGTTTGGAGGAAAAAAGAAATTAAGGACATTGGAGAGCAATTGTTTTCTGAAGAACAAAAAAGGAAAACTCGTAATACGTTTTTTTGTTGAGAAGTATTTTATATAAATTCTGAAAATAATATAAATCCCTTGCTAAAATCTTTTCATTCTGCAACAAAAAATGAAATTTCGTTATTATAGCTTTAAAGTACTGTTTGAATCCAAAGAGAATTTGAATAGACAAAAAATTGTGCGGATAAATGTGAATAAATAAAAAAAAACAATTCAAAAATATCAAGTCCCTTAGCAGTAAAAAAAAACCCTCTAAATGATAGAAAAACTGTGAGTTTTAAATATTTTTTTTGCCAATGGTAAGCAACTGCTTGTAAGAGTAAAATAATATTTTAAATTTCAAGTTTTTTTTGTCTAAATTTAACTTTCTTTCATGATTTTTGTATCTTAGATGCAGCTATTTCATACCAGGATTCCTTATTTTGTGGAATACAAGATTTTCCCACATGTTTACCAATCCATATATCGAAACATGTGATAAAGCCTCGTATTTGTTATCGAATTTCCCTTTCTGTCTATTTTTTTTTTTTATTTTGATGACCTTTGATTCTCCACAATTACCAATTAACTTATACAACTTTAAATGAGAAGGGTGGTGTAGATCATATAGTATATGTAATGATGGATTTAGCTAGAGTACCTAGCTCTCTGTTGGGTTGTAAACCCTGATGTGGTACTATTGCTTGATAACTTCCAAGTGTCCAGTGCAATTGGGTATTATGATAAGTGAGCATTTAAGATGATAAAGTTAAAAAAATTAAGTTAAAATATTGAAATTAAAAACATGAAAGTATTAGAATTTACGTGAATAACACTATGGAGATGGTATACGTATAGCCACGCATCACAACCCACAGCTAGAGACAGAATTTCTATTTATTTCCATTTTTCATTTTTGTATATAATCTGATTTTTTTCCCTTTGCTTTTAGTGTTCATCTTTGTAACTTTTTTTCCTTAAATTTGTTTTAGGTTTTTAAGAAATGAGTATTTTGTTTGTTTTTATATTTTTAATGATCATATTTACTTTCAATTATTTTACAATAATGAGTTTTCTGATATTTTGTAATTGAATTTATTATTATTTCATAATTAGTGATATTTGTGACTAAAATTACTCTTATTTTAGATCTCTTAAAATTACTAGTGAAAATGCAATTTAGGGTAACCACTAGGAGGTTTTATTTATTTTATTCAATTTAGGGTAACCACTAGAAAAAGAGGAAATTTTTTACTTATCTAATTTTCAGGGTCAACTTTAGTTTTTGCCGGATACAAGGCAATCACGGCTTTCAAAATTTCCTTGTAGGTATCATCCTGCATCGAACCAAAGTACATTCACTCCCCTCTTTTGAATTAGCAGCCTTTGAAAGAACTTGTACTCAGAAGAAAATATGGAAAATTATGAAACGCAAAAACATAAATTAATTAACAGAAGATACCCAATAACAAAAGCGGAATAAAAATCCACCGGAGAATTTTAAACATGCACAACATGCACAAGTAATACACAAACCACACAAGCACATGATTAGTGAAATATTAGAATTCAACTAGTTTAGAAACGCAGTAACGGACAATTCAGAATGTTCTAGAAACTCTGAGAAGTCTAAGTTTAGCAACGGAAGCGCCAAAAGTCATAAGCTCTGATTGGTTAAAAAAAACGAAACGTAAAATACAAAAAATACAAATTTTTGGTTTCGAAATGGAGGAGCGAAAATCTACTGACCGTGGTTGGCTAAACAAATAACATCTAGTGACAGCTGAGTGAGTGTGTGAATGTGGGCTTAATGGCGCAAAAGACAAATTATCCAGAGAGAGGTATGTATAAAAAAATAGCCGGTGAACTGGAATCCCAATTCATACGGCAAATTCGAAAGGGTTGCCCTGCCTAAAGCCACCACAGTAAAAAAACATGGTCGGAGAGAGGTACATATATATATAAAAATAATAGATGATGAACTGGAATCCTAATTCATATATATATATACTATATATATATGTTTATGTGAAAGAACTTTTATCTTTTATATGTACTTTTATGTTTGTTTTTATAAAGTCATAACGTTAATCTATCATTTAAAGTCATGATTCTTACTAGATATTTATAGATTTAATATTTTATAATTTTGTGATAATTTTAAGTGTTATTTGTTCTGTTAAATTTTTGGTTTGATACTTCATGATATAAAGTAATTGATGAAAGAATTAGTTTGGGCATTAATTCTGGAATAATTATACCTTAAACAGTTTGAAGTTTATGACAGTAACTATTAATTTACATTAAATCCATTTTTTCCTATACTCATATTTCTATATTACATTTTTTTTTTTGTTCTCTTGATTCATTTAATTTTTAAAAGAATTTATATATTTTTTAAAAAATTATGCAGATTGTTTCCAGCAAACATTTTTTTCTTCTGTATTTTTTTTTATATTCATAACGCTTCATTTTAGCATATATTGTTATTACATTATCATATATACATGCACACACTCACATAGATATATACATATATATATAGAAGAAAAGTATAAATATTTCTAAAACATTATTTAACATTAAAAATAAAGATTATTTAAAAATAGATATCTAATTATAAATAGAAATAAATTACACAAGTAATTAAAAAAAACATAGAATAGACATTGCAAGAGAAGAGATCATTAGAAATTGTAAATCCTTAAAAATAATCAAGGTGGAAATAAAGCTTTTTATCACTGTATCTGAATTATAGATGGCTGGATATTAATAACATTAAAAAATTTTCGAAGATACTAAAAAAAGGAGAATTATATATTTAATGTTGTAACAGGCTTGAGGCTGTTAAACTGGGTGATTCTAAATTATTGGGCTATATATCCCCATCAATTGCGAAAACACAAAAAGTATATATATTTAATGAATTTCGGAAACTTAAGACTAAAGAAAAGATTAAAAAGAAAAATACCCAAAAAAGAAAAAAAAATATTTAAATAACCAATAGAGTAAAAAATAAAAGTAAAAAACTGAAACACTGAAGAAATTAATCAATAATTTCAAAAATATAACATTCCATGTGTATGAATATTGCAAACATTAATACATAGAAATTCAAATAAATTTAAAAATTTACATGACAGAAACGAAATATAAAAAATATTAATTACTCAGTTTATTTACTCATTAATCCATTAAATCACAAAAAGGCTTGACAATGTATAAAAATATGTAAGAAATATGCTACATAGCTAAGCACCAGCTATCTTCCCGCGCGGAATAAAATTTTCAAATGTTGCCGGAATGAAGTGAATAAACTCTAAAAAAAAAACTATTTTTAAAATGTTGCCAGAATGCAAACTCTAAATTCTAGAAATAACCTTAAAACAATAAGAAGTCAGTACAACTATTTAGATTATGGAAAAAAATCATTTCCAAGAACTTTCAAAATCCAAAATTTAAAAAAGGAAATCATCTAAGAAAATCTTTAACAAAATTTAAAAATAAGAAGAAACAGAATGTAGCAATTTGTTTCATAACTGAATCCTCAAAAAATATTTTAAGAACACATATATATATATATATATATATATGTAACATTATTCCTATCGACTTTTGTAAAGTAACATAATATCAGATACAGTCGAGGCGTATTGAATTTTCACTTTTATTTAAAGCTGTGAGAGAGACCATTGTCATTAGGTAGTTGGTTACATCATTTAAGTAAGAAGAGCAGAACAGTTGTATGAAATAGAGCAAGCGCAGTATGAAAGAGAGAACGTTTTTCGTTGCGTTTTTGCTTATATACTAGGGAAAATTCCCATCAAACGTCATAAGCACGTGGTAAGAATAAGGGGATTCCAGGGAAATATAGTAGATAGGGAATTAAAAAGGGATTGTTTTTGATAGATTTATAATTAGTTTAAGCAGACTTAATCCTTTTCAAGAGCGCGTGATGTAATAAATTATAGGCTACTTTGGAAGGGGATCAGGAAATAAGAATGAACTCTTTACTTTTGTATTAGGGAATGAGATAGAATAGAAAGTTAAGTTATTATTTAGGGTAATTATTGAATTAAAAGTTAAATCATTACATATATATAATTTAAACAAGAAATTAAAAATTTCATGATAAATAAATATTTTAAAAAAAACAAATTCAAAATGTAATACAGAAAAAAATTGAAATTAAAAATGGGAAAAAATGTAGTGAAATTCTTTAACAAATTTATCTAAAATTTAAGAATTATAACAACAAATTATTAACTAAGCAATTTCATAGTTTTATAGTTTCTCTTTAAGAACTGAATAATTTAATCAGCTGTTTCACCACCAGAAATGAAATTATTTAAATATTATTTTGAATATTGGAAGGCATATTAACTATTTTGATATTTCTACTTAAAAAATTATATAAAATGTTTCTTAAAATATTAAAACCTAAATTGCTTTTTAAGAAATGAACTTTATCTGTCTTGTCATAATTGTTATTAATAATTGCATTATTCTCAATTTTTAAATTAACATCTGAAATATCTGTTTGAGATGAGTTTATATGAGTTTTAATCAATCTTAAGTAAACAGGACAAAGGATGAATCCAGTATAATTTTTGAGTTAAAACGTATTTGAAAAATTATGTGATTGTTATTATATCTGAAAATCTTAAAGATATTATTTCGAAAAAAATTATATTCATAAAAATATAAATAAATATTAGTAAGACTATTTATCGCAGGATTACCTGAGGGAAACTTTTAATTTGTTTATAATTCTTACCTTTATAACCAATATAATATTATTTTCTCTTAAGATTAGATTAATAGAAATGTATGTTTATTAAATATAAATATTAATTTTTAATACTTAAAAATTATCTAATATAACTTTAATTAAGTCATCAATATTTATAACAAATCTTCAATATATATAAACAAATCTTCAAAATCGTAACTATAAATATAATAATTTTTTTTATCTTTGACAAAATTAATAACATCATAACTATTTTTAAAGTTAACAGTCTTATTTAAGAGGTGTATGGTACTTTGTAAAATCTTTTGTCATCTTATATATATATATATAAGTATTTCAAGTTACAAGATGAGTTCATTGTTTGTTATATTGATAAGGTCCCATTGAAACTATACGATTATTTGCAATAAACTTTATAACAATTTATACATTATTGAATCTAGCAATATTCTGAAATTCCATAAAATAATTATGGTCCATACATTTTGAAATACTTTATAGGGCATCTATATAATATATCTCAGCCCTCTTTTCCAATAAATTTCCGTAAGCTTCTTAGACAATATTATTATAATTCCTTAATTTTCAATCACAATTAAAATATAAAATAAAATCACAGTATTCACATTTATTTCAAAATATCACATAAAAAGATTCTTAATCTTTCAGGGTAGCAATTTTATTTTTTATACCTATCTCATAGAAAAAATTCTTCTTTTTCCTATTTAATCTAGAATTCCCTATCATAAATTTATCATATTTAATTTCTTTCCAACGTTTCTGTTGGATAAATCTGCGCGACTATATCACAAATGTTTAGAGATACTACGATTAATACGATGATAATAAAAGTTGTACAAATCAAAACAAAACAAGTGTTAGTTCTCTATATGATGAAAAATATAAAAAAAAAATTATAATGATGGAATTAATTTTTATCCACTGTATAATGTCCAAAAATAAACTTCAAATTAATAGATTGATATACATTTAGACAAGAAATGTTTTGGGGGAAGGTGAATCAGGATCTGTAGCCAGCATATGGAAAACCACAGTTTCGAACAAAATAAGAATAACATTAAGTGAAACAAATCTACTGATAAATAAAACAATTAACAAAAAGGGAAAAGTTCAGTATAGAAAAAAGTACTGCGTAACGTTTTCTTATTTGCATTTCTCAGATACAAAAATCAATATTATTTGTATTTGTAAATTAGGATCATCCCCCATGACAAAACAGTCTTTACCTTCACCTTATTGAAACACCTTTCTACACAAAATTGTATTTGTAACCTCTTTTCTACCTTTCGTTCTTATACATTTCTTGCCAATGTTAAACAAAAATAACTATTCAATCCGTTGTAAATTTGCTTAACATATTAAAATGAAATTGAAATTATTATAAAATGTTAAGCAAAGGAAATGACTGCTTTTCAATTTCACAATATAAACTATATCACTGATCATAAAATATACTTTAAGATACATAATACTAAAACAAACTTAGATTAATTTGATTTAACGTATTATTCTCTTCATATAAAGCCTTAGCAAGTAGAACTTATTCACTTCTCTATTACTTAAAGATTTTTATTTTTTTCCCTTTTCTTTTTATTTTTTGTTCAAGATAATTAAATTGAACATTTTTAGATGATTGAAAATGCCTTAAATGAATTGATTGGACCAAATCAGTCTGGAGTTTTTTAGTACAGACGTCTATCAATTTCAAAACAGTAAATTTGAACATTTTTTATTAACAGGTCAATTGAAAAGTCCCCGGCCTGACACATAGATGTCGCTACTAGAATTAAAGCCATATGTGTTTTAGTTAGTCCTAACCCTCAAAAGATGCGTGTATAAATTTGAAAAAGCAGCGCCTTTTCACAAGTTATTTATCAAGGGAATTAATGCACTCCCCCAAGAATGAAATTACATTGATTTCAATAAATATACAAGAAAAAAAGTTGAAAATTTCAAAAATAATTCATTTTAACACATCTCAAGAAATTTAAAATACACACAACATCAGTAAGCAACAAATATTATCATATAACAATTAGACAAAATAAAATACAATGCATTATTTTCATATAATTAATACAGGATTCATTCAATATGAAGTATTGCAATTTTGTAATGGGCATTTTAAATTCAGTTGCTTTAGTTTTAAGTTTTACAGTTCTTACTTTATTGTCAGAACTATAATAAACTTCAATAATTCGTCCTAAAAACCATTTGTAAACCGGTAAAAAGTCATCTTTAACTAATACCATTGCACCTATTGACATATTATTTTTCTCGACCTGCTGTTTTGCTCCTTGTTGAAATAATCCCATGTCCATTTTCTCCAGATAATCTGGATTACCTGTGTTGTTCTTTGCCAACTATTTAAACAATTTTCATTTACATTTATATTTATTGGTTCTGTTATCGAGTTTATCGATCTCCCTATTAAAAATGACCAGGGGTCAAAACATCATAATTGTCAAAATCATTTGACATTGGCGCTAGGAGTCTCGCGTTAAGTATCCCTTCAACCTGTATATCTACTGTTTCAAACTCTTCATGAGTAAACCGCAAATCTCCTACAGTTTTTTTCGAGTGATACAGATTTTACTCCAGCCTCCCACAACCCGCCGAAATGAGGGGACTTGGGAGATATAAAATTCCAATCTGTTTTCTCAGATGCAACATTTGAGGCTAAATTAAATAAATTCTTATGCCTTAAGCGGTCCATCCCTTTTGTTTTTACCTCTGAAATTATGTACAAATCTAAAAATATAAGAAAGAACATTAATTGTTTTATAATAATTGTTAGAAATATACAAGAGTCCGTCGAAGATATCATAGTTCTCGTAGATCATCATGGTTTTCTCAGAATAGTCATCAGCATCCATGGAAGATTTGCTCTCGCGTTCATACAGAATTATTTCTCACTTGGTGTCAGGTACTCAAATTCATGGAACACATGCTGGACTGACACTGGCTAGAAAACTGTGGGCTCCATCAAAAAGTCTGCACATTTTCACTACTTCTTGCTAGTCACAAGAGAAGCAGCGCTAGCACCACGTGTCAGGAGATCAGCAGGATAGGTTTTAGTGGAACAATAAAACCAAGAGTCTGGATTAGTTAATTTTTGAATTTAGTTAACTCGATTTTCGACGAATGATTTCCGACTGCGGCTGGATCCTTTGATCCAGTATAATATAACTTTACAGTCACTCCAAAAAAGGTGTTAGATGATACTTTACGATCCAAAACCTTTTTAGTCTCAGTGCCTAATCTTGCAACAAACAACACACACAGTAATTCCAGGCGAGACAAGGATATTTTCTTTACCGGTGCAACTCTACTTTTCGAATTCACAGAAACGCATTCACAATTCTTCACTTTAATATACACAGCTGCTTCATAAGAATTTTGACTCGCAAAGAAATCACGAATTTCCATGTTTCCGTCAAATGAATCCAAAATAAATCTTGGAACCCTAATTTCTCTCAATTCTAAAAGTTCTTTGCACCATTGAGACCACTCGTCATTGAAGACAGATGGAAGCTGAGCATCCCATGGTAGCTTCATTAACCACAACTTTACAACAAAAATTTTAATCTTACAGTAAAGGGCATGATGAGTCCTAGGGGATCATACATTTTCTCGGCTGACTGAAGAATAAATCGCTTAGTATTTTTCTTTCGTCTTAAAAAAACTGTTCTCCAAGCAGTCTCTTCACTCAAACTATCATCTTGAAAATCCCATTGTATTCCTAAAACTTTTAGTTTCGTTACATATGAATAATTTAAGATCGGCTGAATATGGTAATTTTCTTTCTTCAACTTTTTACCCAAATTTCTATCATTTGTCACCCATTTACGTAAATTCCTGCTAGCTTTACCCATATTTGTTTTGCTTTAAAGTTAAGTTTTAAGGTTTCTCTCGTATTATTTGCACCTGTAATTAGATCATCAACATACATACATGAATCAAGAATTTCAAAAACATCTGGAAATAATTTTTTGAATATTTAACTTTATAGATGTTGCCAATAAAAAGGGACTCGAATTCACTCCAAAAAGTAAACGTTTGTATTTGTACATTTCTAACTCAGAAAACTTTTGTACGATAGGCTTGTCAATTTTCTCAACAAAAAGAAATCTTACTACAACTCTGTCTTTCTCTGATAAGACGATTTGTAGAAAAGCTTTTTCGATATAGGCTAAAACTGCTACCCTATTAAGTCTAAAATATATAAGTAATTCAAATATATTTGAGTTATGCTTGGCCATAAGCAATCGTTAAGCGACATCTGACTAACTTCTTGTGCATTCGCATCAAAAACAATACGCGTTTAAATGGTGATTCTTTCTTCCCTATGCACAGCCGAAGGGAAGATAATATACAGGCTTATTCAATGATTTTTGAAATATCTAGCCATTTTTCTATAATATCCTGATCTAAATGTTCATTTAAAATATCTCTGTATTTATATATAAGGATTTATCAAATTTCATTCGCATTTCTAAAGATTTCAATCTTTTCTCTGCTACATAGTAATTTCCACCTAATTGATTGTAGTTCTTTTTCTTAGGTATGTTAACAGTGCAGTGATTATTTTTAAAACTAGCAGTCTCATTGAAAATCTCAAGCGCTTTGTCCTCATCGTAACAATGAGGATCATCTCTAATTCCAATTGATTCTAAATCGAGGAATTTTTTCAACTGTGCCTCGACATTTTCATTAATAAATCCGCAATGTATTGGTGTTTTCTTATCTCGAAAATTTTTAATACTTCCACTTATTAAATAACCGAATGCGGAATTTCACAAAACTAAATTAAAGTTTGGTATATAAATTAGTCCTGATCTCATCAAATCAAAAAATATCTAAGAACCGAGGAATAAATCAATTTTTCCCGGTTCATAAAATTCTGGATCTACTAATTTAATATTTTTAGGTATCGCTACATTAGATAAATTAATTTGTAGTAAAGGCATCAAATTTGTAATTTTCAGAACTACGTAAAATTCTAATTTACGATTGAAGGTTTTTTCTTCATTAAAAATAATCCCACTCACTTTCGATTCCACAGTAGTTGAAAGTCCCGAGAAACAACCTACTGATAAATTCACATTTTCTTTCTAAAACTGAAATCTTTCAGCCAATTTAGCTGAGCAAAGATGAATCATGCTTCCGTTATTAAGTACAGTTCTCTCTGAATATATTTTCCCTTCGTTATTCTTAATAAAAATTATAGCAGTGGATAATAACACTTTCTTCACAATATTATTAATTTGGCTAGCAGCAGTCATAAAACATTAATTTTTGGTTACGAAAAGAGTTGCATTAACAACGAGTTTCTGTGAATTTCTACGAAGATTGGAATCTACTATTGCACCAAATGCCGAAGTAGTCTCATGACTATTTTTATTTTGCAGAAACGAAGGTTTTTTAGCTCAAAACAGATTAAAGAGTTGTGTTCCTTTTTACAAATTCTACAAGAATAATCAGAATAACAATTTCTTACACAACGGGTACCAAAACAACAAAAGCATAAATTTTGTTTCCTTATAAACTCAAATCGATCTTAACTTAATTTTAGAAACTTATGACATTTAAATAATTTGTGTTCAGCGTTACACAGATTACAAGCACTTTCACTTTTCTCAGTTACACATGAAACCATTGAAAAAACTTTTGAATAAGTTCGTTTTTTATTGCCGGTGTTTTAGTTGCATTTAAAGTCCTAGATAATCTTTAAGCATATCTAATAATTACGATATAGTAAGTAACGTATCCTTCTTTAAATTTCTTTCCCACCATAATTTAGAGTTCTGATCGAGGTTTTGACTTAAAATTAAAGCAAAAATAGTTGATGAAAACTCTTTTATTTTGATCTAGGTATTCAAAGGATCTAACAAACTTCACTTGCCACATCAATTAAATTTAGAATCGTAGACGCTGACTCATTTTGATCAACACCAATGTTCATAAATCTTTTGAGATGGGCATAAATTTGTTCTCGTGTATTAGAACATCTTTCCTCTAATAGAGACCATGCTAAACTGTAATTAGAATCTGTTATTGAAATTGTTTCGATTATTCTAAACGCATTTCCTCTTTATGCTGACTTTAGGTATTATAATTTTATGGCATCTGATAAGTTTGGATTCTGGTCAATACTTGTTTTAAAAAATATCATTAAATGAGAGCTAAGCATGCATTTCTCCCTCGAATGTGGGTAAAGAAATCTTAGGTGAACGTGCAACAGAATTTTCAAAAATAGACTTTTTCAACATTAACTTCATCACTTAGATTGATAATAGAATCGAAAATAGAATTAAATTCATCTTGCAAGTTTTTAAATTTTATTCTCAATAGCTCCAATTAACTTTCACTTAAATTCGGTTCAGACAATTTTTGTTTCAATTTCGTAATTACAGCTTTTTGTGCTCCTTTCTTAGCAAGAAAATATTTCATATTTGCAGCCATATCGCTATACACAGTAAATTACTAAAAATAACTATTCTCAAAATTAAATCTGATAAATAGAATTCAAAAGAACTTACTCATCCCCAATTCAACAACTTCTAGCGGAGTTTTTTTTAACTGACAACAGCGTCGTAAGGTTCAATGACCTATCCGAAGGGGAACAATTTATAATCTTTCATAACTTCAAAAAATTCCATTAACAGTTCACAAACTCCGTTACAAAAAGACGACCAAAAATGTTAATGCAGCGCTATTGCTGGTCTCAAACCAATTAAAGTGGACTGAAATTAACTATGCAAACGATTTAAAATAATAACAAGCTTTATTTCGAGAACGACACTTTGGCATCCCTTCTACTTCACTAATGGTCTACACAAAGGAACTTCCCCTCACATCGGAACAAGCAAACATTTTTGAGGGGCGATCGCAGCGTCATTTTACAATTTATTTATCAAGGAAATTATCACACGTTAAACTTTTCCGTCTGATTGTGGTCTGAGTGAACTAGTTAATAATAATTGAGAGATATTATCATACCTTTCGAAACGTTTAAACTTTGTAACGGGAAAAGTAGTATATATATCATTTAATAATTTTTCAGGTACATGATTTTAAAAAAATTATTTAAAGCAATTAATATAACTATTTGTTGTTTCATTTTTACAGGAAATTATTCAATTATACCTGGTGATATTACCACTATTTATGTGTGAAAACTTATTAAATGCCTTATAGTAACTTATACTATCTGCACAATATATCGACAATAGTCTAAAGCATTTTGTCACATAGAGAAAGTGATTGTATGTCCAAATTTTTTTGGTGTGATTTTTAATTTATCTGACAATTTTCACTGTCAATTTATCATAGTTTCTAATATGTATAAGAATTTTAATCCATTAATATTAAGGTTGTACTAATGTAGTAGCTATACCAGTGTGCCTAAATGTTTCATAGGTTCTATTATTTCATTCGCAGAGGTTTTGTTACAATTATTATAGATAATCCCTTCATAGCTAAAGACTGTCTCCTATATAACATTCAGAAAATAAAATATTTTATGAATTTCAAAAGATTGTTTCAGTGATATCTAAAAAAAATTATATTGATGTAATAATTTAACGATGAGGAATAGCATTTCTTTCAACATGGTCTCAGTATTGGTAATTACTTTTTTCATATTTTATTTCGAAAGAATATATAGAAACGTTTAAAGACTATTTTTAACAACTCGAGGGATTTGAACATTTTAAGCCAAACTATTGCATTATGGTCGGCATGTACTGTGAAAGGAAATCCATGAAGATAACAATGAAATTGAAGTAAACTGTCAGTTATCACTGCACTCTTTAATTAAGTTATTGTAAAGTTCATTTCAGGACCTCTCAGTCTACTGGAGTAAAATGCAATGGGGTCGCTGACTTCAATCAAGTCTTTCTTAATTTACAATTCTTGCTATGGCTTTCTTGGAAGCATCTGCGTAGATGTGATAGAGGTGATTTCTATTGAATAAGGTCAAAACAGGCTTTGAAATTAAGCTATCGTTACTTTTTTAAAAAAAAAAGAAAAAAAAAAAAGATTGCTTAAATTCAGGGGGGCATAATTTACTTTATAATAAATAGTACAGATAATTTGCATAGTACTGCTATTATTGTAAATAATACTGTGATATAGTCAAATATGTTAAAAATAAATAGATTAATGTCATTTATAGTAAAGATTTTAAAGTTTTTTTAAAAATTTGATAGACATAGTTATTTAAGTTGTAAAAGTGATTTTTAAGAAATTTAATATTTTTAGGTTATTGCATGTGAAAAATTTAATAACTGACTTAAGTTAGAGTTAAATAAAAATGTCTTTTATAGTAAAAAAAAAATATAAAACAATGAAAGATATACCCCAAGGTATGCCTCCAAGTAATTATTTAACCAATACTTACTTATATTTCTTATAAATAAATTGTATTGATTATAGTAATTTTAGGATTCTTGGATATATATGTGGTGTTATATATTTATATAACCATAATAAAGATGTTAACCATTTTTTTATATTTTTAACCAGTGTATTTAAAATTATTGCAAACAAATGAAAATATTAATGAATCAATATTATTAGGTATTTTCTTAAAAATATTAGAATAGTTAGTTTATTATTAACGTCGCACTAGAAGCAACACAAGGGCTATTTGCGACAGACCTCGTAATTTTGAACCTCGGTCAAGTGACGACGACGATACCTGAACTGGTACCCCTTCTCCTAACTTCCACACCAACTGGAGGACTTTGGACCCCGACAGATTTAACGTGCATCAGTCCCGGCTACGCGGCGGGTCTTTGACGACCAAGGATAGAACCTATGACTGAATGAAAAATGCTGGTCATGAATCCGAAACCATGACCACTAGGCTACTGCAGCCTACTAAAAATATTAGAAGATAATAGATTTAATTGTAATATAAAGACGATAAGAGAGAGAAATTTATATTTAAGATTCAAAAAATACCATTATGAACTACTTCCTTAAGTCTTAGTATCTTCTTAAACCTCATTTATATTTATATTTCAAGTCACATTAGACTCCTGACTAATATGCATATTCTATAAAAAAATTAAAAAAATAATAAAAAACCTTGATAATTTTCCTAAACTGTATCAGTTAATTTATTATGCTTTGAAATTTATTAAGAGTAATTCAAACATAACATTTATAACTGATACTTCTTGATTGTCGAACAACTCTTAAGATCTTCCCTACTAGTAGTCCGAGTAGCTTTCTCTAAGCCTACTTGTCGTGAACGATATTTTCCTTGTACCTAATACCACCAACAGTGTGAAACTGTAACATCTGCACGACCAATATAACCCCTAGTGTGTGTTCATCTGCCTTCATGCAGACTTCCGATGTTAATCCTCTTTAAAGACGTCTAACTGTTCAAATGTCTATCGTTTTCTTCACTATGATATACTAAATTTTAAAGCAGTAAGCGAATACACTAGATAGAATTAAAATTGTATGCTTTGAGAAATCTTTTCAAAGGGTCCTTGACAATGCTTTAACATGTTTGCTGACATCGATAGCCCCGACATGGCTAACATTTTAAGCATTTGATTGTTTAACAGAGACGAAACAGTTTCTGAATTTCATTTACGTATATTGTTTTCATCTGAAGTGTAACTTTCTTTTGACAAGGAGTATATATCAATTTGGTTTCTATTTTTTTAAAAGTGTATATGATGAGTTTTATTTTGAGTAATGCTGCTTAAGTTTCAGTTTTGTTTAGTTAAGTAACTTCATACTAATCGAGTTTAATTCATAGTAATCGAAGTAATCATAATTCCAGGTTCATCTAAGGATAATCTCTGAGTAACTTAGAATATCTATTGCAATTTCATGTTAGATGGAACAACTACTGTCATTTTTCATAGGAAGTATTATGCAAGTTGAATTAAGAATTGAAATTTTTTTTTGTTAATTTAACCGCATTATTTCATATACTTTTATCTAAAGAAGCAAAAAAAATTAAGTCTGATCTTCACATAAGAGTAATAGATTAAGAACTTAACCGATAATGGTAAAATACTCTTGTTGCAATTGAATATCATCGATGTTTAGTTCAATTGTCGTTTTCGCCTCTTAACCACGCTTGAAAACGCGATTCAGAAAACATCATACTGCTTATAAGTGTGACGTTAATAAACAATAAATCAAAAATTCTAAGTTGAGTCCTTGCAATGCAATAATATTGGCCAGATGGAATTTCTTTTGATCAAATTATATAATTCCGGAATCAATCTCTTCTGTCGATTACGTCTAAGTACACAGTTACATATTAAACAATCTAATGCAATTTGCTTCAGCCTTTGAATGTTTTAGTGAAAAAAAACTTCTAGAAATGAATCTGATCTCAAAGAGGAGGAAGTAGAAATCAAATAATAAAACAAAATGAAATACGAAAAGAAAAATTAAAAATAAAGATAAACCTCATAATTTGACTATTTGATACAAAAAAAAATATAAGTATAATCATATAAATTCTAATTAAGAATAATTCTCAATTTTTGTTACACTTGTAAAGATAATCTTAAGATGGTATATTTATTAAGCTGAACAAAATGTAGAGCATATATCTTATGCCAGAGAATTTTATAGAATATTTGTCAGTTAAAACCAAGGACTAAATAGTAGTAATCGTTTAACTTATCTGCATACAATTCAAACATTAAATTTACAATTCATATGATGTTGTTTTCTTATTACTTTTACTCATAGCTTAGAAGTTTTATTAAAGAAGTAAACTTTCGCAAGGTAATTGATTATTCAAAAATATGACTCATAATTGCCAAATACTTATAATTAATTCACAAATGTACCTTATGCAGTCAATGAATAATTTAAACAACATTATAGAATATATATCAGACGTTTTCTCTCTGTAATAACTAAACCACGCTCAGATTGAAAGCGGTTTGAGTGATATTTTAAGTAGTTCGTTTTATTAAAATTTTATTTATATAAACATCAAATATATAAATATCAATATTTACTTGTCAGATAAGTATGACATGAAACCTTATCGAATTAATATACTTAAAAATAATTGTACAAAGTGAACAAATAATAATTTCGTAAATAAAATTACCATCATGTACTAATTGTACATATATTTACACATTTTGTTGAAGATTATTGCGTGTGAATTATTTTAAATTACATGCGAGGAATTTAATTACAAGTAATGATCTTAAATACCTATTTCTAACTTCTTTTATGAACTGTACGATATCGTTTGTTAACTTTTTCTTTCTTTTTGAAGATAAAAAAAAAACATTTCATTCGGTAATGGATGATTGTTATCAAATAATTCCGTTTTCAAAAATTAGACGGCATAGTATATTGTATTAATTTATTATCATATACATATATGTCGATGATTTTAAGGGTATGTGAGTTATTATTGATTTTTAAAAAAATAATGTAAAACATTATATTTTTACTCTTATGCATTCCGGAATCATGTTGTATTTACAAATAAATAATTTAAAAATAATTTCTTAAGTTTATTTGCTTATCAAATATTCTTATTCTTCTCATATTTATTTTAGATACGAGCAATTGGAATCAAAACATTTGATTTTTGAAACTTTTTGAAAAACGCGAATATTGGAATAACTTCGAAGCTAATTGTTGTTACCATACAGATTCTAATATAATTGTTATTCTGAATAATAAATTGACTGAATTTAATGGAATAAAAGAATTTAGAGTCCCTGAAACTTCTTCTTACAAAAAACAGACTATTTTTAAACATTTTTATTTTTGAAGAACCTTTAATATTATTTTCATAGTAAATATTTGTATTGTGAAGATTGATCCTCATTTAAATGAAAATGTAAATAATGACCTGCTGAGACTAGTCAAGAATAAGCATTTAACTTTTTACTTTACTTGAATTTTTTTAACAACTTCATCCTGTAAAACAATGATTTATTTTTGTATGCAGTTATAAAGCAGCTAAGGACATATTTTCTATAAGTATTTGAAAGTCGTAGTTTATTTCGAACACAGTTTCTGATATAATTTCAAATTACTAAGATTGTTATTCTGAATGTCAACATATAATACAGGAAATATATAAGTATAAATACATAAAAAACAGAATTTAAAAATGTTAAGTCTTTTTTAGCAAAGAATCTTCAAAAGTGTTTGAAAACTTTATGCTTGCAAGCCGCAAAGCATTATATTATTAAGGGATCGGAGTTTCAATATTACATCAAAATAAACGTTTTTAATGTCAATTGGATATGTAATCACTATTCTAGCAAAAATAAATATATAAACTTAATCTTTTCTATATTTGAATTCTACTTAAGAGGCTTTTAGAGTTAATATATTATTGGATTATAAAGTTACTTTTTGTATAGAATCCTTATTTAGACAATAGAAATACTTATATACTTGGATTACGTATTATTTCTTCGACAGTTTTAGATCTTAGACACCTCAGTGCATTCTTATTATAGGTTATTTTAGGACTTATTAAATTATAAGTAATATAATGCAGTAATGCTATATTAAAATGTTTCTAAACACCACTTCTACTTACATATAACTCGCAATACAATTTTAATAAAACATGTTGCATGTAAGAACAATTGGTTCAAACAAATGAGTTTACGTTCTGTTGTCAGAATTTAGTAAATGTACTTTAATTGTCGGCTCGTTTACTCTTTGCATGATTATTCGAATTAAATATATTAAGACCTTATGATTAATTATACATTTTCCCGGCATTTGAGGAAAGTCACATTTTGAATGTATGTTAATTAACAATAAATACACACACACACACACACACACACACATATATATATATATATATATCAGTGTTTCTGAGCTTGATTTTAGAATCCTTTCTATTGTATTTTTGATTTCTTTAACAAACTTCTCAATAACACCTTATGTTACATATCTGGATTTTGCTTCCTTATTTTTCCTTTAATTTACTTTCTTTTCAATTTATAATTATTTCTTTTATAGTTAAATTTGATTAGTGTATCATCATTCACTTTTCTGTTTGTAATTTTCATCTGGCTATTTTTGGTTTGGTGTATGTCTTTTTTCTTAATATCTCGGTCATGATTTCTATATTTGTTTTATAATGTAAGCCTTAGAAATAAATTCTTAGTTTATTGTGAATTTTAAAAAAAACTTGTTATCCACTATAATATAACCATGTGCTTGCATGTATGTGTGTATAATTTAAATGAACTATTTAACATTCTATAACATTCAAAGATTTTGATAGAAGAAAAATGAATTGGTTACTAAAAGCAAGCATACACTACATAATTTGAATATACTACATAAGAAATTAAATAAAATAGAAATATTTAAATTAAATTAGTTTTCCAACTGCATAAAATAAAAGAAACAGTAATATATTACAAAACTTAACAATTAAGAAAGAGACAAATTTACTGCTAAAATTTTCAAACTTATACATGTTGTTCATTAGGTAAAACTATTATAGTGAAAAATATAAGCCAAAGCATGGGGAAACAATAGTGAAATATAAAGAAAACGAAATATAACTTTATAATAGAAACATAAAGAAAACAGAAACGAAATATAATAGAAACGTAAAGAAAACGAAATATAACCTTTTTAAATTCTGAATAATCTGATTTAAGACAGATTTATGCAGTTTAAGCCATATCTTTCCCAATCAAAAAATATTTTAAGCCGAAATGGTAAAACCATAAACTCAAACTTTTCAAAGGAAACAAAAAGAAATAATGAAGTAAAATATGTCTGTAGACAAAGAGATGCAATCAATACATATTTCATGAAAATAAAAAAAAAA